>OX326951.1:4567500-4797500 GCA_946800315.1 Misopates orontium
TATAGAGACAAAAAAAGAACAAAAGGAACTAGGTAAGTCCATTAGCTAGTCACATCGTATTTTCATCAGCATTCCGTGCAAGAGAATGGGCATCAGAATTAGCCGCACGATTCACCCATCGGAATTGAAAAGATTTCTCGGCATCCAAACAACGACGAATGTCCCGAATAATGTTAGCATGGTCACCATCACATTCATAGCCAAATTGGGATGCAAAATGTGGTTAGTAAAAGCCTCATTCGTCGAGTTTAAAGCAAAAACTTTGCCCAAAACTAAAGCCACAGTTTAATCCATACTTGCGTGGTTTATTTTGGATTGTATATTACGGATGTAATTAGAGCAAAGTAAAATCCTCTAAAGTTCAAAAAAATCACAAGCAACACCCTTCCAACTTTAAAAACATGTAAAAGTAGGGATTTTATTTGCAATATTAATTCTCAAACTAAAAGGGTATCTTTGTAATCATCCAAACAAACAAACATAGTCTACCCTAATACTGGGGAAATTGCATAAAACCCTCTTGTGATGTATACATAAAGTTATTTTTATTGTCTCTTACCAATAAAAAAAGCTGATGTTTGAAAATAGATAAAAATAAATGAATTGGGTTCTTTATCTTTTGTTGCTTCAACTTCTATATTTCTTTATTTTCTATAATTCTTAAGTGCTAAGCATCTTGTATTATATAATTCTAAATCGGAATTAATTCTTTTCCATTTTCCGGTCTGCATCATTCTTTTTGAACATGAATGACTGTGTCTAGATTTCAATGTCGAGAGTGTGGTACAGTTTTAGATTCTTTTTTGGCCCAAGTTATTTTAGAGGTTCTAACGATTTACCCCTGTGTATGTTAAATTGACAAATTACTCTTGTAAAAAATAAATAAGCAAATTATCACTCTATGCTCGAAACTTTTCCTTTCAAAGCCAAATTATTTATAAAAATGTGAAAAAGCATTAGATAAATTAAAACGTCATTCCATATTGCATCTTGATTTCACTATATATTCAAAGGCAAACGCGTATTTTGGAGATAAGTGTCTTCTCTCAAAATCGGGTTAGATTTTGTAATGCAATTTGCCAATGAATGTCTTTAATTTATTTTAACACAATATATCTTAGTTGAAATAATAGTTGAAAATGAACGTATAAATTACTGTTTATTTACACAAAAATATTTGAAAATTATATTATAATCTCTCTGTAAACATGAAACTTTTAACAACATTAACTTTTGTAATGGGAGTGTCTCAGGTGCCTCATGATGCACCACCTCCTCCCCTCACATGAATGTGGGGTCCATGCACGTGGGGGCCACATGCATATGGGGGGAGAAAGTGGTGCATCATGAGGTACGGAAGACGTTTCCTTTTGTAATAGCATCTTCGTCACGTCATTGTAATCATTACAATCTATAACCATGTAATCTCGCACGTAGTTGAAATACACGTTTTAATTTGTGAAATAGATAACATTAACATTTTTGGTTGGCCTCGAAGATCTTAATAAAATTTTCGAATTCAACTATTAACTTTTGTGTCACTTCTAACTTTTATCACCTCAACCATTATCTGAAATATACCTCAGCAGAGATTAGAAAGTATGTTTGGATGAATATATTTCAATGTTATTAGACTTAATTAATTTATTGTTAAAGATTTTGAGACAAAATAAAAACTATTTTCCTACGCATCTGAAAAGTCATAAGACTCGTAACACACCACTCAAAAGAATTGTTTTACGATTAATAAGAATTAAGCCATTAATTATACGAGCAATGGAATTCAAGTGATCGCCCATTCGAACCACCAACAAGTAACCGTCCTCTTCACAATAATGGAGCGAATATGTCATTTCGGATACATTGGAACCTTTGTCTTAATTCAATGTATTTAATTATCTTGTAGAAAACAAATCTAAGTATCTGACTTTATAAGATTCTTAAATAATTTAAAGCGACCATGGCCCTCGTAATAATGCCCACGCTCTGTTAGTGCTAAATGACATAAATCTAACACGTGCATGCATTATCCCATGTGATGCTCATGACAGTGCTCAAAAGTGTGTGTTTTCAATTTTTTAAATGTGTTAAGTATATATTGTTTCAAAAACCAGGGGCATTTTCGAAAACAAGTTCTTATATATAACACGCTCCTAAATGTTGCAACGTACCCAATTCTCAGAGTAGCAAAGTGAGTAGAGAAAAGTAAATTATACCAACATTCTCAGATTCAAATTTGCGCAATGGAAGGTAGCTGCAGGTATATGGTGAATATCAACGGTGGAAACATGTGGAGGAGGATGGATTACGGCCGTCCGATTCCGAGGAGAGGTCAAGTGAAAGCAGCGATTGTATCCGGATTGGCGCACTCTCTATCGTCTATTTTTTCTGTGGGATCTCGTTCTCAATCTTGATCACGTTTATATCTCCAAATTTTTGGCAGTTTTTGTAAGCCTTTTTTTGTATAGAAGTTGCGGAAGTGAAGTTGTGAACTTGTTGAATTTGTACTATTTGAAACTTAGTGCAAGCTCTTGAGGTTTGTGGAATTCCTACTAATTTTGGAATTTTCGTTGAACAGTTTTTTAATGTACACCAATGTAATTTAATTACAACTTCCAGAAATAAAATAAATTTCTAGTATCTATAAGTTGTAACATTAGAAGTCTACTCTAAACCCAAACCTTTAAAGTGATACATTCTCGGAGCTAGGCATAGTCGTTTAAAGTTTATAATGGACGGCCCACAAGTATTAGTTAGACCCAATTGTAAAGTCCAGTAACTATTCTTCCACAATCCACATTATATCATCAAATTCGATTGAGATCTTATCATAATTCTTTGTAATTAAATACCACTAAGATCGGATTAGTACTATTCAAATCGAGCACGAAAAAAGGTGAGAATATAAATTCAAGTCCAAAAGATAATTTTGGTCATGGGCAAGCTTATTTAAAGGAGATATTGAAATAAGTATATGAAAATTAACTATTTACGTATCAAACATAATAGTAATTACCAAATGAACATTGAAATATAATGTCACGTAAAAGTTTATTAAGGGTTGTACATATAAGATTTTAAAGGGGGGAGAATATAATAAATGCAGCTACTCTAATTCTACGTACATCGTTGCAAACATTCTCGTAATTATTACATATACTAAATGAGAATTGCATGCATTTACTTTTAATATTTGAGAGAACGTACATTTAATGTACACATCGTGTCATTTCTCCAATTACCGAAAACACAGGCTTAGATTGTAGTCTTGTTATCTAGTACAACATGCTAATTATTCAATCTCACCTACGAGTCAACTTTCAATGTCGTACTTATTAAGTATATATTAAGTTTTGGGATAATTACAGCTACACCCCCTGAGGTTTGGTGTAATTACACATACCTCCCCTGTGGTTTGAGAAATTACACATACCTCCCCTGAGGTTTGAAACCTTACACATACCTCCCCTCTTAAATTTAAGGGTTGTTTGGGTGTAAGTTATGATAAAATTATGCTTATTATACTTACACCCCTAAAGTTTGGTATATTTATAAAAGTAATCCTTGATGTTAGAAAAATTAAAATTAAATACTCCAAAAGGTTTTATAAACTATTATATTATTACCTACAAATATAAAAAGTATTTAAATTTAAATTTAAAAATAAGTTAATCTAGTCCAAAATATATTTTTGAATCAAAACACGTAACTTTTAGTTTTTTTCTTTAAAACAATTCCCGTAAATCTCAGTCAAAACTTAACTAACTACTCATCTTTGTGCCTTTGTTCTCGTTATAATTTTAAACTAACAACTATTTTAGTAATAGAAGAAGATAAAACACCGAAAATTGGTTTCACTGAATATAGTGCATTTGGGTTGTTTATTTTGTCAAAAAGTTCAACAAACCTTGCTACCTAAAACCAGTGAACATGTCTGATCCAAGGATGATAATTTTATTGTCACTGTTGCTGGTAATTTCGTCATCATTCTTTATTTTTTAAAATGGGTTATGAAAATCTTGATTATTTCTGTTATATTTGTTAGTTTTCATTGAAAATGAGAGTTTTTACAATTGAATTTTCGATTTCTTGTCTTTTTTTTTTTCGGAGATTGCATAGATATTTATTATTTTACCAAATGCTTCTTTTTTGTTGTGATAAACTGAAATCTCCGTGGGCACGCGTAATAGTATTTAATATGGAACTATAATAAAATTTATGAGATTATTAAAAGTAAAACAAAAATGAAGAAATAAAAAAACAAACAAAAACAAGATATTAAATATTTTTACAAAATAAAAAAATATTAAGATTAGATTAAATTTTAAAAATAATTTAAATACTTTTTATATTTTTGGTTCGTCATATAGTAGTTTATAAAATTATTTGGAGTATTTAATTTTAATTTTTCTAACATCAAGGATTACTTTTACAAATATACCAAACTTTAGGGGTGTAAGCATAATAAGCATAATTTTATCATAACTTACACCCAAACAACCCTTAAGTTGTAGAGGGAGGTATGTGTAATTTCTCAAACCACAGGGGAGGTATGTGTAATTACACCAAACCTCAGGGGGTGTAGCTGTAATTATCCCTTAAGTTTTTGTAGCACGGATAGAGGACACGGATTTTAAAAAAATATAGGGATATATCATTAATACGGGTATTTATTATATAATATAATAATCTTATAGGAAAATTATGCACCTATAATTAGAATAGACAAATTTACCATTTTAGTATTATATATTAAAATTTAAATAAAAATAAATTTTACGTACATAAAGGAACATTAAAGAAGAATAATGTAATAACAGATTTATTTAAAGGTGAAAAAAGCTCTCTCGGCCTAAATTAAGAGAATTATATCTAGTATAGAAGATTGGAAGTCTCGTATTTTCTACTTTCTTTGTTATTCCAATTTTATGTTACTAAGTTTTAATATATAATACGGGTTGATGCTGTGTCGAAAATTGTTCGATATGTTGTCGATAGGTATCCCACGCGTAATTTTCTTTTATTTTAACTATAAGATACGCCATGTGGCGCATCCGATACGTATCGAGGAGTATTGGTATCCAGTAAATATCAGATACGAGTGCGTGTGATTATTAAAGTATCGGTGTAACATAGATTTTGAAACAAGTTTCAACTCGCTAATTAGTTTAAATTTAATTAAAAAATTCCTGATATATTTTCATATTAGTTTTTAAGTATTATGAAATTAGTTATTTCTATAAAGTACTTAGTTTATTTCATTTGAGTTAAAACTAATGCCATTATTTGAAAAGCTCAAACTATAAGAATTAATGTGTTCAAGCTTAATTTTATTTATTATTGTGACCTATTTGTGTATGAATATTCTATAACTTTGACCTTATGGAATGCAATCGTTCATTGATGACGTCGTACGACTAAGGGTGTAGATTACATATATTTCGTAAATTACAGGAAAGTAATTTTTCAATACTTTCACGATCATTTTTTTCACAGATAATTAAATATACCGTATCACCTCATCGTACATCCGCTACACCGAATATACTCTGGTCTCAATCACGACCATTCACCGGATATTCCAAAAGAGATCATGCAGAATCACGTGCGGTCGCTTGCCCCATCTCCAACTCCCAGCTGTAAAACAAACCAAAATCTCATTCTCCCCAAACTAGTCATAACATCCAAACCACATTCACCCAAATCTAGCAAACTCATCGAGGGCAAAACCGTCAAATCATCATTCCTGTTTTTTCAAATAAAGCAAACAGAACACCACCTCCCACCAAAGGAATCAACCAAAAAATCTCTCTCTCAAAAAAAAAGAAAAAAACACACAGATAGAGAGAGAAAGTGAGAGAGAGGAGGAGAGAGAAAATGGAAAAAGAGGGCGTAATGGCTACAGATTTTTTCTGGTCGTACACAGATGAGCCACACGCCTCTCGAAGAAGACAGATCCTCTCTCAATACCCTCAAATCAAACAGCTCTTTGGCCCTGACCCATTTGCATTCCTCAAGGTACATTCAATTTTTGCAATGTGTGTGTTTTTTTTTGGTTTGATTTGGTGGTGGGGTTATTGAGATCTGTGATTATTTGATAAAGGGTGTTCAAAGATTGAAGCTTTTGTGTATTTGGGTTTGTTTTGTACTGTAATTGTTTTGCTTCATTGTGATAAATATGTAGATTTTTGATTATTTGGTATAAAAATTGAATCTTTATGGGTTTTTGGTTGTTTATATTGTTGGGGTTCAAAAAGTTGAAGCTTTTGTGCGTCTGGGGTTGTTTTTTTAATTGTTATCGAATTGCTTCATTGTGAAAATTATGTAGATTTCTGATTGTTTGGTGTAAAAATTTGATGTTTTTGTGTTTTTTTGGTTTTTGTATTGCTGGTGCTCTGTTTCATTGTGTTTTCTTATAGGAGTAGATTGAAGTGCTGTAGCTGATGAGTTCTTAGCCACCGCTAGTTGCTTAATGTGTTTAAGATATTTGTATTTTGATTAGCGGGTTGACGTGTTTATATGTCTTAATCTTTGTTCAGATGGTTTGATGTGTCATCTTTGTGATCTGTCAATATCAGATGAATTGTTAACTTGGAATACTTTGATAAAAGAATGAAGATTTGATCAGTTTCGATATTGCTTGGCATTAAGATGTACAAATTATATGGCATATGAGACTCCCAATTGGTTTTTATGTCGCCCTTTTGATTTATAGAGTTCTCTACAATGCCGAAAAGTTTATGTTGCAATACTATGCATTGTATTTGATATGCTTTGTATTGCAGATTGCATCAGTTGTATCGCTTCAGCTATGGACCGCAACCTTCCTCTACGACTCGAGTTGGCTGAAGATACTGATAGTAGCTTATTTTTTCGGCTCTTTTCTCAATCACAATCTCTTCCTTGCCATTCACGAGCTTAGTCACAACCTAGCCTTTTCAACTCCTGTCTACAACCGGTGGCTGGGAATTTTCGCCAACCTCCCTGTTGGTGTACCAATGTCCGTGACTTTCCAGAAGTATCATCTCGAGCACCACCGTTTCCAAGGAGTGGACGGAGTCGATATGGACATTCCAAGCCACACCGAAGCCAATCTTGTAACAAACGTGGTTTCGAAATTCATATGGGTTCTTCTCCAACTATTCTTTTACGCACTTCGACCAGTCTTTCTCAAGCCAAAACCTCCGGGCCTATGGGAGTTCATCAATTTTACTATCCAAATTTCTCTCGATGCTGCTTTGGTTTATTTTTGGGGGTGGAAGGCTCTTGGTTATTTGATTCTTTCTACCTTTGTTGGAGGAGGAGTGCACCCAATGGCCGGTCACTTCATCTCGGAACACTATGTTTTTAAGCCGGACCAAGAAACGTATTCTTACTATGGTCCATTGAATCTTATGACATGGAGCGTAGGGTACCATAACGAGCATCATGATTTCCCGAGAATACCTGGGAGCAAGCTTCACAAGGTGAAGGAGATTGCACCGGAGTTCTATGAAAACATGGATTCTTACAGATCTTGGAGCCAGGTCATCTACATGTACATAATGGACAGGACGGTTGGTCCTTTTAGCCGGATGAAGAGAAGTATAGAGGTGAAGTCCACAAAAAAATCTGAATAGGTGCAGTACGAGTTTGAGTTTATTCTCTCTTTGTATTCATCTTGCTCTTGTGTTTTCATGTCATATACATGATTCATTGTATTACCAACTCCCATTGTTTATTATGTAACATTTTGGAGGATCAGCTCAAACTCAAATTTATAGATAAATGTTGTAAATTTTTTAGCCATGTATGGTAGTTAGTCAGTTTATTTGCATTTGTTTGAGACACATAGAACTGATCAGAACACACGTTTGTTTTTCCTCTTATGGTTCCTGATCATATTATTGTATATCCACCTTAAGAAGTTAGTTCCTTACTTTTGTTGCTAAGAGAATTATTATCTTTGAATTATGCCGTAGTTGCTTAAATATATTGAGTTAGCCAGTGTTAATTTGAATATCAAAATACATCAAATTGTGACATGATTTATAATCTGGCATCTAAACCGATGAGAGAAAGAATAGTAGCCAAATCACTATTATACACTAGTAGCAGTTGAATTTGAGTCTCATATGATAAAACAAGAACTTCTTTTAACCAGAAGGTATAGATCATGAAATGCAAATTGATGTTAGGACTTGGGAACTATATTCTGATCGTTCTTGAGCTTTACCTTTCTACCTACATTATATCAGACAATGTTAGAATCTGCCACCGCCCATTGGGAGGGTCGGCCCATCAGCGGAGAATTGGGTTGCACATGTTCATCCTCATCATCGTAGTTATCAGCTTCATCTGCGTCGTGAGTCCTCAGTATTGCGGCTAATAAGATGCATAAACCCTGCAAAAATTTCCTCTTTAGTAATTCCCATTGTATTAGTACACAATCATTTGCTTCATGACTTTGTGTTTTTCAGGTTGTTAGTCATAGATGGCTCTCATTAGTTCAACTCTTGTACTCCATTAACAAAATTGGCCTACAAACTTTTGTAGCATTCATGCATAAAAGAGGAGAAAATATACCTGTATGAGAATTATAAACGACGCCAACCCTTTGCAGGTTTCGTCATTCGACTCCAAAAAATCTTTGAAATCATCAAACTTCTCCGATGGTAATTCCTTAACCCATTTAGGATTCAAGAATACATACGCAGTTTCAGATACAAGGAGCAACAAGACGACTGTTATGTACTGTTCTTGTATTAAGGTATCAAGCAATATAAATGTAGGGAAACATAATTGTATAAGTACTACTAGCTACCTCATATTTATTAATCCCTATCATTACATTGCACATAGATATGTTATAAGTGAAGTAAATGTAAGGATACAGAAGAGAGACAATAGGAATTTGCTGTATTTGCAGCAATGTGACCTAAGCTGGTTATTGCGCACATAGCAACGCCAACACCAAGAAAAGCATGAAAAAACCTGCAAAATTAAAGCCAAAAAAAATTAACCATCACCATAACTAAAGAGAAGTTGCATCACATATTAATGGTATGTTTTATTACTCGAACAAATTAAAGCATGTATGTAGTAAGAACTAATAAATATGAAATAGAATAATTATTGCTTCATATAACACATGAACGTCTTACTTCAATAACTCTTACTCATTTCATGTGCACCTACGTTTTTTATCAGGTCTTGAAATGGTCACGACTTGCCAAAAAAAAAAAAAAAAGAAAATGAAGCAAAACAAGTTAAATCATAAATGCTCACAAATATTATAAGTATTAGTGCTTATAAGTTTTTTCATGAATTTATATTATGTAACTTCTATACTAAAAAATTGTACTTCCAACTCTTCCACACAAAACTTAAGCTAAAAACAAAAAATAAATAAAAGTACTTAGTCCATAGTTTCCATGAGAAGTACGTACTCACCATGGAAAATCAAAATCTTGATAAGAAGAGCCCTCATCTTGATAATCATCTGGCTGCCAAGCTCTAATCAATAACACACCATATATGGTTATGGCAATGCCGCCCATCCCTATACTGTAATTCAGCAGTTTCAAAAATAACTTCAACCACTTCTTCATGACCATTTTCAAAAATTTAATTATACCAAATATTTAATTAGTAATATTTTACTTTTGAGAGATGAAAAAATTAGATAGAACGTTTTTTTGCTGGACAGCTTATGTTGTTCTTTTAATGTACGAACGGATATTTAATGTAAAGAATGGAATGTTTGGGAAGTTGGGAAATTTCGAAGAAGTTACTTGATTTGTTTCATGCGGACGAACGTACAACACATATGCAACATAGGCGTATAACTTGACTGAGACAGTTCAATTCTTTTCTTATTTTGGCCGTTCTTAATTGTAGTAGCAATAAGTCAATAACAAAAAAATAAATAAATAAATAAACTATAAATGGAGATCTTGGATGTTTCTTGTTTAAGAAAAACTTGTAATAGGAAAAGCTATAGATTAATTCACAGACATCCAAAAATATTTACTCATGCAAAAAGTTAATTTAACTTTTATAGGAGCCGTTTGTTTGCTGAGATAAAGGTGAGATAACTCCGCTTATCTCTCGTTTGGTATCAAAAATACATTTGTCCGGATTTTTAAGTTTTAACCGAGTTTATTATGATGATTAATCGTCACCCTCCCCTAAGATAATTAATCTCATGTTTTGGTGATTTATAGTACTCTGTCATATAATTAGTAAAGTACTGTCCTTGTCATAAACATATTTTGCCCAAAGCACACCAAAATTTACGTGAAGATCAAAACTTCCCTAGAACAATTATGAAGTTTTTCGCGAAGATTTACACGAGATGATCAATATTATCACCAAACTTATAGTGAAGGTCAAATCTTCCAGTGATTTTAATAATTATCTAGTCATTTAGGTCTTAATTCACGTAACAATTCCCATACCTAATTATCTCTCGAGATTGAGTCACAACAATTGTAACTTTCTGGCTTCGTCAAGTTCTTCCTTTTCCTTTTCATATTTTATATAATATATATGTCAAGTTGGATGTAATTTGTTTCCAGTTCGACTCGTCAATTTCGACAAAATTTGCTAGCTATGATTTAGTTTTATCGTTGGTGCGAATTGTTGGTCTCTATATATAGTAGGAGTGATCATATTATCAGGTATTGCGTGTTTTGTGTTTTGTCGTTCTTCCTTATCACAAATCTTCTTTTTTGCTTGTTTGAAAGGAGAGTATGAACAATATCTGCTGCTTGTTAAAGTTAAGTAAGCATAAAAAATTGATAATCTTTAATTAAGTATTTCTAAGATAATTAATCATATATATATACTTAAAAATTATACCAAAGTTTTGAAGATAAATCTTGCAAACTCCAACTCTATAGTGTAGTATCAGGTCTGTAAGTTAAGATATATAGTTAAATGGTGAATACTCCTAAACTTAGATAGTTGCACAAATGATAACAAAGTTGGGATGTTTAAGCGCGATAATAATTAGAGTTTTGATATTGATATTGAAGTGCAATTTATCCTAAATATAAATCTGAACATCTGCACAACAAAGACGAGCCTTATTTTTATATCTTTTTATCACACTAGTAACTTTGCGCACGCTTGGACGCTTGCAAATTTCTTATTAAATGCTAAATAATATATAGCCATTTAAGTTCTAAAAAATACATATTTATTCACCCAACCATTCCTCATGAATATGTACTTATTATTTTACTACAAGGGAGTAAGTAGAGATAACATGAGTCTTATTAGTCATTATTTGACATATTTCCATAAATCCACTTTTGGATATATTTCCATTATTATTTATTATCCAATCAACCGTTCTTTATCGATATATATATATATATATGTGTGTTATTTTTACAAGAAGTAAAATTAAAATAGATCCAAAGAAGATATTTGTTACCATTGACAGATATTTGCTTACAAAATCTCATGCATGGGACACGATTAATGTCCTCTCTGAAATAGGATCACATTGCTGTAATATATATACATACACTGATATATACACATTCACATACGTACGTAAACCTTAATATACAAACAGAGGCGCTGCAGATTTTTCAATCTCTTACGGGTGAGTTCGTTGATAATTTTAGGTTGATCAGATTTGGGGAATTTTACGTTTCGATTGATAATTTTAGGTTTTGAATCATTGATTTTAGATATATTTAGGGATTTGAATCACTGATTGTTGATAGTTACCGATTTTTTGCGTTTGATCAAATATGGCTCATGATCAGCGTAGTGGTGGTGGTGCAGAGGCACAGGCTCGGTTAAGACAGTATGATTATGGAGCCAATTCGAGCCTCGTCCTTACGACGGATTCTCGTGCACGTGGCACTCATGAGGCAAGTGGTGAACCGGAGTCTCTACGGGGAAGAATTGACCCTAGATCCTTTGGTGATCGCGCGAACAGGGATAAGCCTCCTGAATTGGTGGAGAAACTCAGAATGTCTAAGAATAAGGAGCGTGACGATCCTGTTTTTGACGCTCGTCGTAAAAGGAGGTGTGTTTGGGAGGAGAGCGTTCTCGCGGCCTCTGAAGAGGGTGTTTACCAGCCTAGGATCAGTTCGACGGAAGCTGCTTATGAAAACATGCTCAGTGTTATTCAGCAACAGCTAGGTGGACAGCCGTTGAATATTGTGACAAGTGCGGCCGATGAGATTTTGGCTGTCCTGAAGAACGATGGTTTGAGGAATCCAGGTAAGAAGAAGGAGATAGACAGGCTGTTGAACCCTGTTTCCGACCGTACTTTTGATGTGCTTGTGTCGTTGGGTAGGCTCATCACTGATTATCATGATGATGATGATTGTACTTTTGTTTCCGGAGATGACAATGCTCTGGGTGCAGTTGCGCTGGATGACAATGCGGAAGAAGAGGAAGAGGGTGATCTGGATATGGGAGTCTCGGATGAAGATGACATGACAGAAGCGGATGGTATTGATGCTACGCTGATAAGCAGTAGGGTTGATGAGGAGGAGGTGGAGCAGCAGGAAGCTAATGAGAGAATGACCTTGAACGTTCAAGATATTGATGCATATTGGCTTCAAAGGAAGATCTCGCAGGCTTATGACATGCAAATTGAACCACAGCAGAGTCAGAAGCTTGCCGAAAAAGTCCTTAAAATTCTTGCTGAAGGTGATGACCGGCAAGTTGAGACGAAACTCTTCATGCATCTCCAATTTGATAAATTTAATCTTGTTAAATACCTGTCGCAAAACCGGTTGAAAGTAGTGTGGTGTACACGTTTGGCGAGGGCTGAAGACCAAGATCAGAGAAAAGAGATTGAAGAGGAGATGTTGGGTCTGGGACCTGATTATACAGCGATGTTGGAGCAATTGCATGCGACTCGGGCCACTGCAAAAGAGAGGCAGAAAAACTTGGAGAAAAGCATTAGGGTGGAAGCTCGTCGACTAAAGGATGAATCTGGTGTAGATGGTGACAGGGATCATCAGGAACAAGTTGATACAAATGCTGTTGGTGGCTGGTTGATGGGACATAGGCAATTGCTAGACCTCGACGGACTTTCCTTCAGCCAAGGTGGTTTAATGGTGGCAAATAAGAAATGTGAGCTTCCAGCTGGTTCTTATAGAAACCACAAGAAAGGCTATGAAGAAATTCATGTGCCAGCTTTGAAGCCAATGCAGTTGGCTGTTGGTGAAGAACTTCGAAAGATCTCTCTCATGCCAAAATGGACACAAGCAGCTTTTAAAGGGATGAACCAGTTGAATAGGGTGCAGAGTAAAGTTTACGATACTGCATTTAACAGTGCAGAAAACATCTTATTATGTGCTCCCACTGGGGCTGGGAAGACAAACGTGGCCATGCTCACAATACTTCAGCAGATTGGACTACATAAGAAGGATAATGGGTTAGATGGTGTGACTATTGATCATAGCAAGTACAAGATTGTATATATTGCACCCATGAAGGCACTGGTAGCTGAGGTGGTGGGCAATCTTTCCCATCGTCTAGAGCATTTTGGTGTCCAGGTTAAGGAGCTGAGTGGAGATCAATCGTTGACTCGCCAGCAAATTGAAGAAACCCAGATAATAGTGACTACACCTGAGAAGTGGGATATCATTACTAGAAAATCGGGTGACCGCACGTATACGCAGCTTGTAAAGCTTCTCATTATTGATGAGATTCATCTTCTGCATGACAACAGGGGCCCGGTTCTTGAAAGTATTATTGCTAGAACTGTTCGGCAAATTGAAACTACAAAAGAGCACATTCGGCTGGTTGGATTATCTGCCACACTTCCAAATTATGAAGATGTTGCAAATTTTTTACGAGTTAAGTTAGATAAGGGTCTCTTCCATTTTGATAATAGCTACAGGCCTGTACCTCTGGCTCAGCAGTATGTAGGAATCATTGTAAAGAAGCCATTAGAGAGGTTTCAACTGATGAATGATGTATGTTATGAGAAGGTAATAAGTGTTGCAGGAAAGCATCAAGTGCTCATATTTGTGCACTCGAGGAAGGAGACTACAAAAACAGCCAGTGCTGTCCGAGATACTGCCCTTGCCAATGATACTCTTGCAAAATTCCTGAAAGAAGACGGTGCAAGCCGTGAAATTCTTCAGAGTCACAGAGAGCTGGTTAAGAGCAGTGATCTCAAAGACCTGTTGCCTTACGGTTTTGCAATTCATCATGCGGGGATGGTTAGAGCTGATCGTCAAATTGTTGAGGAGCTGTTTTCAGATGGACATGTACAAGTCTTGGTTTCCACTGCTACTCTGGCTTGGGGTGTCAATTTGCCTGCTCATACTGTGATCATCAAAGGCACCCAAATCTATAATCCCGAGAAAGGAGCATGGACTGAATTAAGTCCTCTAGATGTCATGCAGATGCTTGGTCGAGCTGGAAGGCCTCAGTATGACACGTATGGTGAAGGAGTAATTATAACTGGGCATAGTGAACTGCACTATTATCTATCCTTGATGAACCAGCAGCTTCCAATTGAAAGCCAGTTTATATCTAAATTGGCTGATCAGCTGAATGCAGAAATTGTCCTGGGAACTGTGCAGAATGCCAGAGAAGCATGTATATGGCTCTCGTACACTTACCTTCGTGTCAGGATGGAGAGGAACCCTGCCCTCTATGGTTTGGCACCTGATGCTTTGCAAATGGATGAATCCTTGGAGGAAAGAAAAGCTGATTTGGTAAGTATCACGAACCAATATACTCAAACTTTGTCATCTTTAAACACTTAATTCCTTCTTCAGCTTTATAGTATTTGTTGGTTGTTAGGTTCTCTGTGTAGTTTTGACGTCAATAATATCGCGTTAAATGTAGATACATATTGTTGGTCATACTCGTCTGACTTTTCCTTTATAATTGCAAAATGTTTGTTGTTGCTTAACAGTTAGGAGTCTATACAAACTAGGAGAAGGGATGACAAGTAGGCCAGTAAGTACAGAATCCTGTTGGGTAGTTAATAGTGCCACTGTAATGGAGTTTTTTCTTTATTTTCTTTTCTCCTTTTTGGGGGGTTGGTGTGGCAGGTAGCTAGTCTTGTACTTTCGTTTAGGCCAAGGATTTCTGTATTTTATGGCGAGTTATAATTGCTCAAGCAAAATAACCTTTTTTCGAGTGATAGCTGGTGTCTGCTTTTGCATGTTTAGAATTACTACTTCTGCAACAACCCAGTGAGACGGCTTTCTCGTTGTCCTTGGTATTGTGGAAGTTCAAAGTTTCTGGTGTTGCACCTTCTTGTACTTGCACTATCACTTCTTTGTGATTGATGGAATTTAAGGAAATGAGATAATAGGCTTTCATATTGTCTGTCTAAACACTGAAATTACATTTGTAGGAATTATGAAATTGTGTATAGTTTTGAGTGGTGAATATTTGCTCTGGTATCATATTTCTTTTGTAGAACGGATAGATTTTCATACAAATAACTCTCTCCATGTCTTCAGATGCATATGAACAATTTTTATTGGATTTCAAAAACTTGAACTTTGCCTTGAAACCTCAAACCCAAGACCATCCTTTTCATCATTGGACCCCATCACCGTGATATGCTAATTGACTAGTTGATTGAGGTGTTTGTGGTTTTCTAAAGCTTTTTGCAGTTGTATTTTCACATTTTTTGAATGTAGTAATAGCTGGAAGGGAAACTCATATATTTATGTATGTTGACCAACTATTTTTGTGTGTTGTTGCAGATTCATTCAGCAGCTACAATACTGGATAAGAATAACCTTGTGAAGTATGATAAAAGAAGTGGATATTTCCAGGTCACTGACTTGGGACGCATTGCTAGCTATTACTATATAACTCATGGGACAATTTCCAGTTTCAATGAGTTACTGAAGCCAACCATGGGTGATGCTGAGCTTTGTCATCTGTTTTCATGCAGTGAAGAGTTCAAATACGTAAGTGTGCGACGGGATGAGAAGATGGAACTAGCTAAACTTTTAGACAGGGTCCCTATACCAGTCAAAGGGAGTATTGATGATCCTCGTGTAAAGATTAATGTTTTACTTCAAGCATACATTTCGCACTTGAAGCTCGAAGGATTGTCTTTGACATCCGACATGGTTTATATTACTCAGGTTCACTTTATTTTATCTATGAATATATGATTATTCAAATTTAGATGTTCTTTTTATAGTTACATCTGAAGTGGTTGTTCTAAAATTTTATTTCGTTTCTTCCTTTGCAGAGTGCCGGACGTCTTATGGGAGCGCTGTTTGAGATGGGTCTGAAAAAGGGATGGGCGCAATTTGCTGAAAAGGCTTTAAGATATTGCAAAATGATAGGCAAGAGAATGTGGAGTGTGCAGACACCACTTCGTCAATTCCATGGTATACCAAATGAAATTTTAACGAGGTTGGAAAGGAAAGATCTTGCTTGGGAAAGGTACTATGATCTCTCCTCACAGGAGATTGGAGAACTCATTCGTTTTCCTAAAATGGGAAGAACGCTTCATAAGTTTATTCATCAATTCCCGAAACTTGTCTTAGATGCACAAGTTCGACCAATTACTCGCTCTATATTGCAGGTTGAACTTACCATAACACCGGACTTCCAGTGGGATGATAAGGTTCATGGGTATGTGGAGCCTTTCTGGGTCATTGTTGAGGATAATGATGGGGAACTTATTCTTATCATGAATATTTCATGTTGAAGAAACAGTCTATTGGTGAAGACCATACTTTGAATTTCACCGTTCCCATATGTGAACCACTACCCCCTATGTACTTCATCAAGGTCGTGTCAGATAGATGGCTGAGGGCACAGTCTGTGCTTCCTGTTTCTTTCAGGCACCTCATTTTGCCTGAAAAATATCCTCCTCCCACAGAGTTGCTGGATTTGCAACCTCTTCCTGTTACTGCATTGAGAAACCCAGCATATGAAGCTCTTTACCAACAATTCAAGCATTTCAACTCTGTCCAGACCCAGGTCTTCACTTTCTTGTATAACTCAGATGAAAATGTGTTGGTTGCGGCACCAAGCGGCAGCGGGAAGACCATATGCGCTGAGTTTGCGCTATTAAGAAACCACCAAAAGGGACCTGATAGTATTTTGCGTGCTGTCTAT
This sequence comes from Misopates orontium, assembly GCA_946800315.1. NCBI lineage: Eukaryota > Viridiplantae > Streptophyta > Magnoliopsida > Lamiales > Plantaginaceae > Misopates > Misopates orontium. The sequence goes on from OX326951.1 coordinate 4,584,574, forward strand.
ATTGCTCCGGTTGAAGCTCTCGCGAAGGAAAGGTATGATGATTGGAAGAAGAAGTTTGGGGAGGGTCTAGGAGTGAGAGTTGTTGAGTTAACTGGGGAAACAGCGACAGACTTAAAACTTCTTGAGAGAGGCCAAATAATTATCAGCACTCCTGAAAAATGGGATGCTTTATCTCGCCGGTGGAAACAGCGGAAATATGTACAGCAGGTTACTCTCTTCATTATTGATGAGCTGCATCTGATTGGGGGTCAAGGTGGACATATATTGGAGACCATAGTCTCTAGAATGCGTTATATTGCTAGTCAGCTGGAGAATAAATTCCGTATTGTGTCCTTGTCAACTTCTCTAGCAAATGCCAAGGATTTGGGAGAATGGATTGGCGCTATATCTCATTGTATTTTTAATTTCCCACCTTTTGTAAGACCTGGGCCTCCGAGCCATGCCAGTCCACCCCTCGTAGATAACTCGGGGAAATCTGTTATCCTTCCCATTGCACCATATTATAAGAAGTTCCTCTATGAAGCATTACCAGTGGAAAGCCATTTGCATCATTATCTGCACGATAATATAAATGCAGAGATTGTTGTTGGAATTATACAAAACAAACAGGAGGCTGTGGACTACCTCACTTGGACATTTATGTACAGAAGGCTCACTCAGAATCCAAACTACTATAATCTTCAGGGTGTCAGTCACAGGCATTTATCAGATCATCTCTCTGAGCTTGTGGAGACCACAATCACTGCTCTAGAAGAAAGTAAATGTGTTGCAGTTGAGGATGATTTCTTACTGTCGGCTTTAAATCTTGGCATGATCGCTTCTTACTATTACATCAGTTACACAACTATTGAGCGTTTTAGTTCTTCTCTTACTTCTAAAACAAAATTGAAGGGTCTTCTGGATATTTTAGCTACAGCTTCAGAATTTGAACAGCTTCCGATACGGCCTCGAGAAGAAAAGCTGATACGAAATTTAATCAATCACCAGCGCTTCTCCTTTGAGAACCCTAAGCTCACAGATCCACATGTTAAGGCAAATGCTCTGCTGCAAGCCCACTTTTCAAGGCAAATATTGAGCGATGAAAATCTAGCTTCTGATCAACAAGAGGTGCTAATATATGCTTGCAGGCTGCTTCAGGCCATGGTTGATGTTATCTCCAGTAATGGATGGCTTAGCGTAGCCCTTCTTGCAATGGAACTAAGTCAAATGGTTACACAGGGTTTGTGGGAGCGTGATTCCATGCTCCTCCAAATTCCACACTTCAAACAGGAACATACCAAGAGGTGCCACGAGAACCCTGAGAAGAGTATTGAAACAATCTTTGATCTGGTCGAAATGGAGCATGATGAAAGGCGGGAGCTCCTACAAATGTCGGATTTACAGTTGATGGATATTGCGAGGTTCTGTAACCGTTTTCCTAATATCGATTTGAATTTTGAAGTGCCAGATTGTGATAATGTTAGAGCTGGAGAAGATGTTAGCATGCATGTAACTCTTGAACGAGATCTTGAGGGGAGGACAGAAGTCGGACCTGTGGATGCACCTAGATATCCTAAATCGAAAGAAGAGGGATGGTGGCTGGTTGTTGGTGATACTAAAACGGATCAGTTGCTTGCTATTAAAAGGGTTACTCTCCAAAGAAAGTCCAGGGTCAAACTTGATTTCAGTGCCCCAGCAGAAGTTGGAAAGAAGGATTACACTCTTTATTTTATGTGCGACTCCTATTTAGGTTGTGATCAGGAGTACAACTTCACTGTTGATGTGAAGGAGGCAGCAGCTGTTAAAGATGATAACTAAGGGGAACAGAATAATCAAAGGCTGCAGTAGTACCTGGCGTGGTGGATGTATCCTGATGTAAGTTCATGTCCTTATATATTGCACTTGTGATCGTTTTCATAGCCATAGCCACAATTCTATACCCAATTTATCTTTTATTACTTGATTGTGTAGTTCATATTTTTTTATTAAACATTAAATTCTAATCTTCGGGGGATTGTGTACTCTCTGTGATTACCCAGTTGTTTGAAAATCTGTTTATGTGAAAAGACTTGGAGAACTAATAAGACACCTTTTTGAAGGCGGTGCATAAATGTCCCTTGCAGAAACAATATTTTCTTTTTATGGTGCATGTGAAGCTAATTCGTAAAATCGCTTTTGTCCTGTTACACCCCACACCATCTCCTAACTTGCTCTACTTTTCAGGCAGTGGGCTTCATTTCTCCGAGCATGGACGATGATTGTTATCTCAACGAAGTTCTTTCAGAGTATGAAGTGGAGTACTAAAAAGGTTCAGAGATTATGTTTGTTGAGAAATTCTCCGTTCTTTGGCTGTGTTGATCTCATCTTTTAGCTTTTAGTTGTTCATATCTAAGATTGACTTCTTTAAACTCTAGGAAAGCTAGTTATTTCATGTTTATGTCATTAAAAACCGCCTTAATATTACGAATATTTTCTACGGAATGTTTGAAGTGGAGGAGCTTGAATAAAAGCCACACTTACCTGCTCGGCTTGTAATAGATTATGTCTGTTAATGGTCTGTTACACTAAACTGATGCCTACTAATTTTGTAACCAGCTAATGTTAAATATATGCTTGCGTCTTTCTTCTTTGATAGTCCTAATTTGACTTCTTTGGATGTCCAGAGCACAGGCGACTGTCCAATTTATTTTTGTTATTGTGATCTTAATCCATATGTTTGGGGATAATTTTTCTGCATATATATTTTGGTGGTATCTCTGTTTGAAATTTTCAACACGTATTTTACTTCTGTTGGTATATTTATTTAAATCTAGGTAATTTCATTTAGAAGTCTATTTACGAGAACTTGTTTTATAATCGAATCATTACAGGTTGCCTTCTGGAGGTTTTAAAACATATCAGTGAAGGAGCCTATTCTATTCAAATATCTTTGTAACTTAGGGTGCATATAAAACCTAAAAACTGTAAGAACTCACATTTTAAGGGACTTATTATTAATGTCTTTTCATACTGTGAAGAGTGTTTCCATAATTATTCAAACAAATAAAAATATTTTTGGAAATAATTTAAGTCTCGGGTGGTTAATGTTGTAACTGTCTTTTCGTGTGTATAGTGGATGGTCATGCCTGTGGATTCGACATATAAATTCTTAAAAGTATACAACTCGTTAAAAGTATTGAAAACGCGTACGCTAATTTTTTATTGGAAAAATTTTGGAAAAGCAAATTTTCTTTCTACCAAAAATTATGGTTAACTATAATCTATGTTGCACGGATACTTTAAAAAATCGTAACATGAAGTGAGTTATATCTCTCGAACACCATTCTTCTTACATTTATCGGGTATGTGTTGGACGTGCCATATCTCATATCCTTGAATTAAATATAAACAAAATTTTGCACACTATGTCGAAGACTTAGGATGTGATCGACGGTATCCAACATACTGTGAACTTTATAATCCTCCGTTACTGGCCAAAACTGAGCTTTAGCCGCGCTCTTGTGATTTGAGTGCGTGTGCTTCACACTAGGATGCTTTAGGAATCCTTAGTTTTCGCACTAAAAATCCTTAATTCTTGTATTAACAATTCTTCCTTTACACACATTCAAATTTTCATTTGGTTCCACCTTTCACCTACTAAATGTGTTTAGTGCATTCTTCTTTAAATAAGAGTTGAAAGAAAGATTTGACAAAATAAAATTAGAAAACATATAATTGTAAAAAATTGAGAGCTGAAGTAAGAGTGGAACAAAACCTAGTTGTAAAAAGAATCATTGGAAAACCAAGTTATAAAAAGAATAATTGCAAAAAATTGAAGAAAATTATAGAAACAAAAGATTGAATTGAAGAAGCGTTTAAACTCTCACACAATATTGGTGGTGACTTAATAAGTAAGAAGAATTAGTCAGTAATACTAAAGATAGAAAAGAATTGTTTTTTAGGAATAGGTAATGAGTCCTGCTTTTACAAGAAAAGAAAATTAACAAAAAGAAAGATACAATTACTCTCATTAAAAATTAAAATTCCTACCTAAAAATAGATAAGTAGACATCGATGGATTACGTACGTGTATTAGATGTAATCATTTATAATTACTAGAAACCGGGGCAAGCGGAGACGCGCACATATCAAATCTTTATTTTGTAAAGTATTATATGTTCATATTTAAGTGTGAAGAATAAAATAAAATCTTGAAGAAGAAAAAAAAGGTAAGAAAAATGATTTGTCTAGATGGAAAGAGTTTGAATTAATGGGAGAGTGAATCAACATAACTAGAGTAGAATGGAAAGAAACGTAATTTTCATTGAAAGAATATGAATTATAGCAAAACTAAATCATCATTCTTAGTAAATAGTATAACTAATTTCATCTTACTTAAATTGTAGGGTTAAATTGAGAAATTAATAATAAAATGTTATAATGAAACATAAATTATAAGGTTGAACTTGGAAATCAAAAGTTTGGTGTCACAAATACCTCTTCCTTTATATATTAGTAAGTATAGATTATTAGCTACTTTTATCATATATATTCATATAAATATATATTTAATTATTTTTAATAAACGAACTTAGGGGCACTCATATTCATGAAATTTAAATTTGATGCATTGGCACACATGCTCCCGCTCTCGCACTCGCACTCGCTCGCGCATTTGCACTATGTGACTTAGGTCATGCATATGAATTCAACATAAGTTCTTAAATACAACTTGGTAAAGCATTTAAAACTGCGAGCCGTTAAAAGTATTTAAAACGTGTTTGCTAAATTTTTATTGGAAAAATTTGGGAAAACCAAAATTTCTTTCTCCCAAAAATTATGGTTAACTATAATCTATGTTGCATAGACACTTTTACAAATCGTATCATGAAGTGACTTATATCTCTCGAATACCATTCTTCTTACATTTATCGGGTATGTGTTTGATGTGCCACTTGTTATATCCTTGAATTAAATATAAACAAAATTATGCACACTATGTTGAACACTTAGGATGTGTTCGACCGTATCCAACACACTGTGAACTATGTTTTAAACGTAATGGTAAAAAGTTGTGAAGTTGAAAAATATAAAAAGAGATTTTTAAAAGGTGTGGGTTGATATTGTTTTTCACAATCTTTCTACACTAGATATATAAGTTAAGATAAATCTTTTTCACTTGAAAAAAAGACTTATTCTAGCTTCCTCTTTTCTCGTTGAGTCTTCTTTTACATTAAATTAGACCTAATTTACGAGATTTATTTCACTGAAATCTTTAAATACCTTGCTACAATTGTTACTTTTGTACTTGAATTATTTGGTATGCATAAGTTTATTTATTTCTAACTTAAGCGAATAAATAATTATAAATATATGCAAGCTTATATGCTTCAAACTTATAAAAAAACTGTGCCTCTGTACCCGTATATATGTGCATCATATTCTGTAATTGATGATGTTTTGATAGAGATCGGGTACTCGTGAGAAGAGAATTTAGAGAAATAGAAGAGAAGAAATAGATTTCAGAGGATTAGAGACAGAATAAGAACAAGAATTAGAGTAGCAAGAAGAGAAAGACATAATTTTAGAGAGAAAACCTTGCAATCAGCAAAATAATATAATCATCAAAACATGTCTTCACAACAAGACGTAGCCATTATATATAGGCTAAGCAAATAAAACTTACCAAAACTAGAACTCTTAAATAAAGTAACAAGATAACTATGAAATAAATAACTTGAAAATAAATAAGACTCCTAATCTTAATAAACTCTGGAAATAGATAAGACTCCTAATTTAAATAAACTCCATCATTCTCCCTGGCTTGAAAAAACTCGCCCCCGAAGAGTTTGCATGAAGATACTCGTCAAGAAGTGTGGAAATCGAATGAATGCAACAATCGAGTCTCAAATTTCTTCAAGTCAGGATGACCTTTCCATCGAACCAAATACGTCAAAATCCCATCTCCAACCTTGTTTCGAGCATATATAGGCTTCCTTCAGGATGAACAGTTGTACGTGAAGTAGCATAGGAACCAAAATTGAATAAGTAGCAAAACCACCTGTAGCAGTAGCAGAAAATTTGCGAGGCTCAAGAATGCCTCGAGAGTCAGTTAAATCCTTACTATTGAAAATAGGACTAATCATTAAATTAGGAGGCAAGTCTCGCAAATATGCATTAGAGCCAACCTCTTTTAAAACACAAAAATGTCCTGAGGTTTTAGGAAAAAACTTTTCAAAAGCATAGTTAAAAGAATTTTCAGGACAAGTTTTGATCATCAAATAATCACTTTTATTCAACTCTAATTTTTCACAGTGCATGTTAATAACCAATTTATAATCTTCATTACTTTGTGCAAATTTTGGTTGAAAATCGGCATGGCAATCATGTTCAGTAGATGGTGACATGCAAGACTCAACTTCCTTTTCACAATTAGTCTCTGAACGCAACTCTTCACTAGAAGTCTCATAAGTAGAAAGTTCTTGGTTATCCTTATTAGACACCAGATGTTGACAACTAGAAAACGAATAATCAATTTTGTGATATCTATCACACACAACTTCTTCGTCGTTGCCTTGAGAGGACTTGAAAGAATCAGTAGACTCTTCAGGTGAGATAATCTTGAGTTGCATAGACTCCCCGACTTGAAAAGTCGAACTACCTGAATAAATTGATGACATTTTGTGTTTCTCATATATTAAAGCTCTTCCGTATGCATGAAACAGAGTCTCAGATCTCCAAAAATCATCTCTTAAGATCATCTCTTAACCCATTAATAAATCTCATTGTTGTGACAAAATCTTCTTCTTGAATGTTGCATCTGTTCTTCAAGTCATTAACTCTATCAAACTATTCACTCACACTTGAAGACAATTGTTTTAAATATAACCACTCAGTCAGTAATTGCATTCTATAGAAAGAATATGAATATTTTTCTCTCAACATATACTTCATCACTTTCCACAAAGTAATTGGTGGTTTATACTCTTGCTTCCGGTCCATCCCAATACTTTGCCAATATGCTCTAGCAGACCTTTTTAATTTCGTTTTGGCAAAGAAAATTCGCTCCATGTCCGTCATGTCATAATATTTAAAGTAGCTTTCTAAATACGCCATCCAGTCATCAAAAGAAATATAACCATTTATCTCATCAAACTCAGGAATGTTATTAAAAGACAAACACGTAGGGTACCCAAAATCATGCTTATTGGGGGTAATGTTCATACTCTCTATACACGTCGTGATTGTAGACGTGATACGTACGACTATTATACTCCATAGATGAACTCATATCATTCTTACATGATTTATTTGTCGATATCAATTTCAAATTCACAAGTAAATCAATTATAGACTAGCTTGAAATTCACCCAGACAATAAACCCTGAAAGATAATTATCCAACTACTAAAAGAAAACTTTTTTTCTTTTTTGTTTTTATGAGCTTTATGCAAAAAGCTAAACTTGCCAACTAATAATTAACAGTCCACAGTTTAATGGAAATACGTGAATTTTACCGGATTGAACGAAGGATCTTATGATGGCTCGGAGTTGACAAATTAGGGCTTGATGCTGATGCTGGTGCAGATCTGGAATTGCTGCTGGAGTTTTTTTTCTTTCTGGCAGATTTTTTTTTTTTTTTTCAATTTTTCGGATTTTTTTTAACAGATTTTTTTTTTTCTTAAGGAACTCGAAATTTGAGAAAAAAAATTGAACGATTTTTTTAAAAACACGACAAAATAATGCAGCGGAAAATAAATGATAGGTATGGCTCTGGTGCCAAATTGATAGAGATCGGGTACTCGTGAGAAGAGAATTTAGAGAAAAAAAAGAGAAGAAATAGATTTCAGAGGATTAGAGACAGAATAAGAACAAGAATTAGAGTAGCAAGAAGAGAAAGACAGAATTTTAGAGAGAAAACTTTGCAATCAGCAAAATAATATAATCATTAAAACATGTCTTCACAACAAGACGTAACCATATATACTACCAAAACTAGAACTCTTAAATAAAGTAACAAGATAACTATGAAATAAATAACTAGAAAATAAATAGGACTCCTAATCTTAATAAACTCTGGAAATAGATAAGACTCCTAATTTAAATAAACTCTTGATTTCCATCAGGTTTATGGTGGTCCACTTTAATTCGACACTGTGAGGGTCTCGCCCCACGAGTCACACTCAGATGCAAGTTGGGATCACTATCCACTTCACCCAAGCCTCCATTTCTTATAAAAAAAAAAAAAACAAATCCAACTCTGATTGAAATAAAACTTAGTGGTATTATAACAAAACTTTTTTACTTTTAATACAACATCTTGGGAATACAAACAAATTTTACAACACCAACATAACATTGTAATATATACCAATTTTAACGATCTTGCAAAGTTTTCAAATCGCGGACTTGACAATCGTTCATTCCATTCATACTGCTTTGCCGATCTTATTCAGAAAATATATTAACTCGGAGTGACGGTGATGCCACTGTTAGGTGCTCGTTTTGCTCGCTTCAACTCAGGAATCGTTCCCAATCTATTCTTAACACTTGACCAAGATCACAAAGGTAGGAAAAAGAAGAGCAAGAGGCGACCAACACCAGTGAAAGAGCAAGAGGGTGAGGATTCTTGTGGCACACACAAAGCCAAAGTTCCTCTTTTTTGGTTTTATTTATGCATACTCAACCATAAAAGTAAAAAAGACATGCCAGCAATTCCTTTCAATATGTTCCTCTCTACTCAAACACTTTGTACATACTCTTGAAAGCTCACATATTTCATTCACCTGATCAGAGAAAAAATATTACATGTAGTCATTGTCACGATGACGGGGTGCAACAAAATGGTTGAATTCAATGTATGTTCTTTAATTATAAAGCAGTAACTTCTTTACACTCTCATCCCACCCGTACATCTACAACTAATAACCAAATTTACCACACCAAATCATCGTGTATCCGCTGCACTAAATAATCTCCAGACCCCGAGCTGTTACAAACCGGCTTTGGAAATTTTAATAAAATTGGGCTTAGGCCCACTTTAACGGGCCTTAGTGGATCCATATTGGGCCTCAATTGCCCAATTGAATCTTTCAATTTTCCCACCATTTCATTGTGGATAAGGGGCAAAAATTTCAAATTAACGGCTGTTCTTCTTCTTCTTCTTCTTCTTCCATGAAACTCTGCCACAGCTTCGTCCTACTCTCCAACAAACCTCCTCCTCCTCCACACCCTATCTTCTTCAACACAAAACGCTTCTGCTATATCTCCAATACATCAACAACTGAAGCTCAATCGAATTTTGACCGAGTCAAACTCGAATCCGAGACGCTCAAAATCCTCGAATGGCCCTCCGTTTGCTCTCAGCTCTCGACCTTCACGTCCACCTCCATGGGCCTGTACGCGGCCCAATCGTCCAGTATACCCCTCGGAAAAAGCCCGGCCCAAAGCCGGCGTCTACTGGCCCAAACCTCCGCGGCGTTGTCGATTTCGAGGCCGATTGATTTCACTGGAATCGAAGATGTTTCTCCGATCGTCGACGCGTCGGTTTGTGGTCAGATGCTTTCGATAGGTGAGCTTTGTTCGGTTTGGAGGACGCTGAGGTCTGCTAGATCATTGATCGAACAGTTGGAGGAGGTTTCTGATTACAACAGGTGTGTGTGTGTCTGTGTGTGTTTATTGATGATTTTGATCGTTGAAGTTCGTGTTTGTTTTATTAAAGTAGCATGTTTCGATCAACGATATATTCGATCGGATTGATGATTTTCTGATCATCGAACTTAGTGCTTGAATTTGGGAAGTAATGAAGAGTTTGATTGATTGATTCTGTGTATAATGTTGTTTACATGCAGGTGCTATCCGCTGCTTGAAATTCTGGAGAATTGCGATTTTCTGATGGAATTGGAGCTGAAATTGGAGTTTTGTTTAGATTGCAACTTTTTGCTGGTTCTCGACCGAGCTAGTGAAGATTTGGAAATAATAAGGTCGGAAAGAAAAAGAAACATTGACAATTTAGAGTTATTGCTGAAACAGATTTCTACTCGAGTGTTTCAGGCTGGTGGAATTGACAGGCCTCTGGTTACTAAGCGTAGGTCGAGAATGTGCGTTGCTATCAGAACGACGCATAAATCTTTACTTCCTGGAGGAGTGGTTTTAGACACTAGTGGCTCTGGAGCAACTTACTTTATGGAACCTAGGGAGGCGGTTGACTTGAATAATCTAGAAGTGAGGCTAGCAAATTCTGAAAAGAAGGAGGAGCGAGCCATATTAAGTTTACTTAGTGCCGAAATTGCGGAATCCAGTGGACAGATTAAATATTTGCTGGATAGAGTATTAGAAGTGGATCTTGCTTTTGCAAGAGCTGGTCATGCCCGGTGGATGAATGGGGTCTGTCCAAATTTCAGTTCTGAAAACGACTCGTTGTCTGTAGATGTGAATGGTATGCAACATCCCCTGCTGCTCGCGTCTTCATTGAGTAAAACTTCTGATCTTTCCACGAATAGTAGTTCACGTTCTATAGATCAGGAAACTTTGATAACGAAATCTGACATAGTTTCTGGTGCTTTTAGTTTTCCGGTGCCTGTTGACATAAAAGTTGGACGTGGAGTGAAGGTGGTTGTAATCTCAGGACCTAATACTGGAGGCAAAACGGCTTCCATGAAAACTCTAGGTTTGGCTTCGATAATGTTGAAAGCTGGAATGTACCTTCCAGCACTAGACCATCCACGGCTTCCTTGGTTTGATATTGTTCTGGCTGATATTGGTGATCATCAGGTAATTCATTTTCTCCCATGTGCCCCTTTCTTGCTTGTTTGTGTCCTGATATACAAGCCATCACTGATGCGAAATTTCTTGTGTTTCTATTGAAGTCTCTAGAACAAAGTCTTTCAACCTTTAGCGGACACATATCACGAATACGCGACATTCTAAAAGTGACTTCCGTAAGATCTCTTGTTCTTCTGGATGAAATTGGGAGTGGAACCGATCCTTCAGAAGGCGTGGCTCTTTCAACCAGCATATTGCTATATCTCAAGGACAGAGTCAATTTGGCTGTTGTGACAACCCACTATGCAGATTTAACTCGTTTGAAAGAAAAAGATTCACGGTTCGAGAATGCAGCAATGGAGTTTAACTTGGAAACACTACAACCTACGTATCGGATTCTTTGGGGAAGCATGGGTGAATCAAATGCCTTAAGTATTGCAAAAACAATTGGTTTTGATGGAAAAATAATTGAGCGTGCGCAATCTTGGGTGAAGAAGTTAACACCTGAGAAGATGCAGAAGCTCAAGAGTTTGCTATATCAGTCATTATCTGAAGAGAGAAGTAGGCTGGAAATGCAAGCAAACAGAGCTGCATCTCTTTATTCAGATATTCTAGAACTATATAATGAGGTAAAACTTTCAAATTCGGGTATATTATTCACGTCTCATCTTTTTTCCGGATTTTTTTTTTTCCACAAACCTCTTTTAGCTATGAAAGTTTTTCATAAAATGTGTCTGCTTACCAATTCAAACTCCTATTGACATTAATATTTATCTACTCAGAGGTTCTTTCTTTAACTGAACTAATTGGTGAGAACATGTCTGCATTTTTCAATCACTTTGTCAATATTTACTATTACTATCTGATCCAAGTTCCCAAATTTCCAATATATTTCTTTAAATGTTCAGTTTCGTTTGGAGCAGTTTCTGTTTTGGTTATGCTATGCTATATAGTCAAGTAGTGGCTTCATTTCTCCTTTTTTTTTTTTTTTTTTTTTCATTTACGCATTCATTTATCCTCTCCTGAAGATTAGCGACGAGGCTGGTGACCTTGATGAGCGAGAAGCATCTCTTAAGGCACAGGAAACCCAACAAATCCGACAAGAACTGAAAGCTGTGAAATCCCAGATAGATACCATAGTTCAAGAGTTTGAGAATCAATTAAGAACTACGAACCCTGAGAATTTCAATGTACTTTTGAATAAATCAGAATCTGCCATAGCTTCCATTGTCCGAGCTTATCAGCCTTCACAAAATGTTCCTGTTGACAGAAACACTAGTAGTTTCCATGTACCACAAATCGGAGAGCAAGTCACGATAAAAGGATTAGGAAGCAAGTTGGCTACTGTAGTTGAAGCACCAGCTGACGATAGCACTGTCCTTGTTCGTTACGGAAAAATTACAGTCCGTGTTAACTTAAGCAGTATAAATGCTCCTCCTGATGGTAACGGTGCAATACCTTCTCGCCCCCGAAAACAGGTATTAGGAGATTCTTAGACCAATTGATATGATTATGCATAAAACATAGAGTTGATGTAAAATTTTGCTCGTATGTGTATTGAATTTCGGGCAACGAGGAGCTTAAAGGGATCATGTACTTTCTATTGTAGGGTCAAAGAATCAAGAGACTGAAGAATCTGAAGAGTCTTGCTGAAACCACAAAAAATCAGGAGGTTGCCTATGGCCCTGTGGTGCAGACATCGAAAAACACAGTGGATATTCGGGGCATGAGAGTCGAGGAAGCTACTCTTCATGTCGAGATGGCCATCAACGGCAGAGGGTCTGGTTCAGTTCTATTTGTTATACACGGAATGGGAACTGGAGTTTTGAAGGAACGTGTGCATGAGTTATTACGAAGCCATCCGCGTATTGCGAAGTTTGAACAGGAAAGTCCAATGAATTATGGTTGTACAGTTGCATATATCAAGTAAATGTGCTTTTTTATGGAAGTTATAGACTTAGATGGAGGTAATTGTTGTTTCTGTTCTCCTGGACGACATAGATATAAATTTACATGTATAGCAAAACGTTGTCTTTTGCATTCTAAAGTGAAATAAGGTCGGTAGTTGCGTTTTTTGAATTGAGTTTAAATAATTCTTTTTGTATCTACTATGTTGCTAACTTGCAAACAACTCTAATTCGGTCAAATATGCATTTTATTGTTGACTCTTATCAGTATTGCTTAAGTAGGTTCATCCAAAAATAAGTAAGTTAAATAAACTTCATGGATTATTTTTAAAGATGTCTCTTCTTATTCTTTCTTAAACAATTTTTTTTCACATATCAATTATTATTTGCACGTCATAAGTAAGAATTTTAAAGAAGTTTTTCCGATTCGCTTTCTTATTTTTGTTTTTATATTGAGCAAAAATTTAGAATAGGTAAGACAGAAACAATGTCACATTATTGGCCAAAGCATTTGGTCAGTATATATATATATATATATATATATATATATATATATATATATATAGTTATTTTAAACTTATACATATTGTGTAATTAGGGAAAATAATTAACGTTCAATCAATAGATAATAACGTAGTTCTGTTTGATATACAAAACAGAGAAAACCCCGAAAACTTTATCCAAAAATCATCTCAACTATCTTGTAGAGCTTACAATGATATATACACCTTAAAATAAATAAATAAAATAAAACTAAAAAAAAACTATTTTTTCCAAAAATGAAAAGTTATACCCGAAATAAAAGCCTTAAACGAGTGGAACACATCACAACAAATAGAATGCAATTTGGAGTCTTATGGAAAAAAATGACTATAAAATGCAAAAACGCACGTTTCAAGGTCTAAATGAAGGGATTTGCCCACAAAAGGGTCCAGTACATGGCAAAGCGATGTCTATAGTTCTTTGATCATTTTTTTTTGATAAACTTCGCCTCTAATTTGTTAAAAACGGACCGGTCCAGATTGATCCTACTGATTAATAGAATCCCTCCTAATTAATCTAAGGAAGATAGGGCCAAAATTAAAAGAAAGAGAGATAGAGACCATAATATAAAATAGCATCCCACTAACTAAATAAAGAAGATGGTGCCAAAATGAAAAGAAAAAGAGTTAAAGACCTGAATGTAAATCAGCCCCAACTAATTAAACTATAGAAGAGAGGGCCAAATAAAAAGAAAAAGAGTTAGAGACCTGAATGTGAAATACCCCTACTAATTAAACTAAGAAAAAGAGTTAGAGACCTGAATGTGATCCATTAGTTTATGCCGATTTTGTTTCGATAAGATTTCATAAAAAGTAAAATTATTGGTATAATTATGTAATTAATTTGGCATGTTACGATAAATATACAAAATATTACTTTGTTAGAAATTAATTTTAAGTTGTGTTTTGGATGGCAGAAAATTAATTGCACTTCAAATGTAGGTGTGTAGATCTTTGGAGATATACGATTGAATTATTAAAGGTTTATTAGTTTAAAGTAAATAAATTCATGTATCGAATTTTAGGTTTGAATAGTTTAGCAAAAATCCGATAATAAATGTGAATTCCCTAAATTGATTTAAACGATACCGTTTCTTCTACTCTCTGAGCTGGAAATCACAAAATCAGCCCTAAACCCTAATTCCCAATTTTCCCTCAATTTCGAAACCCTAAATTCAAAAAAGAGAAAGGAAAGGGGGTAATTGGAATAAAATTGCCCCTTGATATTCTTATTTTATATTATTCGAATGTTAGTTCGTAACTGCAAAATAATTGAATGGAATTGTGAAGTTGATGGACTTATTTCTGCTACTTCAATGTCGATAAGATTTACATCAAACATAGAAAGCATTGGGTTAGTGTTGCAGCAGGGTACCTGTCCTGGAGAAAGATGATAAGAAAAAGCTAGCAATTTTCTCTGTACAATGCTATAGCAAAGATAGTAATTTTGATGATAGGGTGATTACTTAAATCTTGAATTTGGTAGACGAGAAAGGCAACTTCGATGATGCTCGAGGTGGCGAGGATTGAGTTGAAAGCAAATTAGTGCAGATGACTCTAAAACTCGAGTGGCATTATTTTCGTGGTGTATGAATCTCGTAGTTGGAACCTTGGACAAGATAGTCTTAGGGGATGGATAAGGTCCTATACAAGTTGCAAGAATTGGAACTTCGACTTACCGTAGTTGTTGGAATCCTGTTCGCGCCCAAACGATTTTGAATACATGATGCTAGTAGGTCCATGATCGATGCTGTTATTTTCTAAATATTCATACACCAAAATCCTGCTAGCTCCATGAATACAGCACCCAGTAATTCAATAAGGTTTGGAGATGCTTAACATTGGATATCGTATCTATCTCGTTTAAGAACTCGCACACTCCCTGTTTTGACTCAACCAGCAAGAGTCTTTATAGCAATCTCTGTTCCATTTTTCAGAATCCCCTATGTAACAGATGCAGAGTTGATAGAAAGAAAAAAAAGAAATGTCTGACCGGCAGATAAATGAACAAACCCAAATTGGGCAGTTCAAAAGAAACAGGAATCAGCCAAACACTTTGAGAAGAAGAAACCATACATAGATTTGTCAAACTGGAGAAGTTTAAGCTACCCATGTTGTAGATAATTAAGTGAAACCAAGTTTATGGATATGCCTCTTGGTTCAACACAAGTTCCAATGTAGTTCACATCCTTCTCATTACCAGATACAAGTTGAGGAAAGACAATTGATTGTTACCGACTACTGATTAAAACTCTATCTAATTTTGTTGAGCCTTATAACATACATGATGTCTAATTTTTATGATGCTGATAAATTTTGGACAAATTTAAGCGTAGAAGTTCGCGACAAAGCAAGTAAAAGTGAAAGTAGTAGAGTGTAAGTTATGCTAGAGGTTTTTAGATCTTAAAGTCTCTATGTTTCTTAGATTTGTATTACCGGGAGAAATCAAAGAAATGTGAAATCTAATAAATAATGTGGCATGTAATTACATTGGTAAACAAATTTAACTGAAATGAAAGGTCTCTTTAACAAATACAAGAGGTTAAATTATTTCTATCGAGGGAGAAAAAAGAAAGCAAAAAGTTTTCCAAATTGAGCGATACTTTGTAAACTATACCAAAACCTCCTCGACCTATTTTGTTGCTTTGATGAAAGTTATTTGTTGGTACTTTTAATTCAAATGTATGAGAAACTTTTTGCTTAGAAGTTGAGGCACATGGATAGTAAAATTCTAACAAGCTGAATCAATGAAAAACTAGATTACCACGAGAAAAATTGAAAGTAATAGATTATGTAAGGAAAGCAAGGCATCAATCCCCATCCAACTGTACCACTATAGATCCCCTAAGTTGCATATTGTTCAACTTACTCACTAAGTTCTGAAGATGTAATCTTCTGAGGTAGATAACAAAGACGAGTTCCGGATGATATAGTGAGGTTATCTTGTTGAGTATACGTCCTCCCAAACTTCTTTTTTTTTTTTTTTTTTTTGCATATTACCAGCAACAAAATTACTTCATCAGTCAGTGCTACAGAATTGGATTGAGTCAAGGTCATACAAGTCCGAGCTAGTTTAGTGAGTGTACATCTCTAGTCAGTTCTACGACACATATGAACAGAGAACAAAACTCTACACTTCTCTTAACGCTAACATCCACCATTTAACAAGCTTAACACTCTTCATCCCTCAAACCAAAATCACACTCGACACGTACCAATACATCGCCATCCCCTCAAATTTTCCACTAATTTTGCATATCCTTTTCGTTGAAGTGAAGTAATTCATTCTTCTTGAAGCATCGTTCTGTGGCAAGTTCAGCATATGTTGCCCTCATTTTGGCTAAACGGTGAGACACTTTCTCACAATTTTCTTAAAGTCCACCAAAAAAATTCCTCTTAGTCAAGGAAGATGAAAGGTGAAATCTTTTTCACCATCTTTCGCAGGCAGCCTCTTCGTTTCAGTTATCTTTTTCATTAGGGAGTCCAAGGCGTTCTTGCTGCTGATCGTCGATGGGAACTTAGTGCTGTAAGCCAACTCCAAGGCACGCAGTAATTCCCACTATCCAAATATCAACCTAGGATGTAATCTCCCGTTTTTGTGAATAGTAAACCTTCGGTGCAACAACCCACTTGAAATTAAAAATCAGAGACAGCAAGGGCATGTCATCCTCAAGAATATTTATAAACTATCAAAGGAACTCTACACAGATTGTTATATTGTTCCATGAGATGCATTGAAAATAGTGAAGCTTTTTGTATATGTTATAATGGAAAACAAGAAAATGTTTGTTTGACTATTTGGGTGGGTGAGTGAGTATGAGGTTTTTGAAAGAGAAAAACTGAAGAGTTGAAAACAATAAAATGTTCAAAGTTTGAATATTGGATGAGAGAGTTTGTTATGTATATATATACAACGTAGGTTTTTGCTTTTTCCTTTTGTTATTAAAAAGTATTCATGATATTAATTTTTTTGTGTATTTATAAATTGTACCAAAAGGTTTTGTTTTTTTTTTAAATCCCATATCAACCCGCGAAAAATTCTTAGACCCATTTGCAAAATTCAACAAATATAACTTCTTGAGCATGTAAATATCGCAGTTTTGGAGGAATTGGAGAAATTAGGGTTTCTGGAGTAATTTTTCTTGAAATAAAAACCAGAGGCAATGCACATTCATATCTTGCAGTAATGTGTCAAAAGCTTTTAGAACTCTTTTGCTTACATATTCATTGATGGTTTTTGAAATAAAAACCACTCATATTTATTGAAATCTTCTATTCTAATGAACGAATGTGATTGTTATGATCCAATAGATACAATTAAAATCATAAAATACCCTATCTACCATACCTACTGAATTAAAGAGGTAGTGTAGCTACCATATCTACCACTATTAACTGTAGATCTGGGAAGCTCCTAGAAGATTGTGTGCTAGAGCACATATTTTCTAGAAAAGATGAAATTCCCCTAAACTCCAGTGAAGTTGTTCGTGATGTCTCATTCCCCCTCACAAAATTAGGCAGCATCCTCAATGCCTAGGTGTTGTGAAACTCCTCGATCTTGTTCAAAATTTCCACCAGTGATCATCAAGTTCACAACTAGTTTCGAATTGTTGAAGTCCCTTTCGTTGCACTAGATATTCGCTTTGTGGTTGTGTACCTCATCTCATCTAGTCGACAAGGATTTTCTCCACGTCCTTGTCGAAAGATGTAACAACTGAGGTTGGCACTTATTTTGGATATCCCTCGACTTGTGTCTTTGGTATCCTCATGGTAAGGTTTGACTTGGATTACATGAAAGACCTGATGGATATTTAACTTGGACGTCAAGGCTAAGTGATACGATATTGTGCCCACTCGTCGATAATTGGTTTAGTCACTGAAATTTGGACCAAATAATTGTAACATGTGTATTGTAAACTTTGATCCAATTGATAAGAGCAAGGTGAAATATGATATTTAGCTATAAATAACAAGTCAATCTTGTTTAACGTCTACTTTAAACTTTCGATAACTTAACAGTATAATTTAAATAGGGAAATGGTACAAAAAGTTTCTGCATTTGATCTTAGTTCTTGACAAATCCATTCAAATAAAGTTTAAGATTTAAAAACACCGATGAATTCAATAAAAAGAAATGAAGATAATTATGAATTCGAACAATTATTAAGGGTCCATACACCACTGAGTTAAATAAAAAGAAAAGATAATTATGAAGTCAAACAATTATTAAGGGTCCACACACACACACACACACACACACACACACACACACACACACACACACATATATATATATATATATATATATATATATATATATATATATATATATATATATATATATATATATATATATATATATATATATATATATATATGCTCTCTTCTCGTAATTCTGATATAATATATAAAAGAATGTACCCATCCAAACATAAAGCGAGTTGATCTAAATCGTTTCAAAATTGATCGAACAATCTGATTTCCGTATTAATTCAAGTTTTAGATTCAATATTTTAGTATTAATCAAAAAATTGAGATCCACTTTGGTTTAATGTCTGAATTTAGGAGTCGATCCCTGAGCCAAATTAAACATCAATTATTACTATTTTTCAATATACAACACATTATTTATACTTACCATACCGTCCATGCATGATTTTAAGAGAGGGGATGGGGGTAATAAAAAAGTAGCCCAAGGTAACAAAAAAACCATGGTTCCATCGAGTAGTGTATTTATAATAGTCGTGTTAGGTGTAAATTAGGGAGTGTTTCTAGTGAGTGAGCTTTGTAAAGGTATTGTTGGGGTAAGGAAAACATTATATAGTTGTGAAAATTCTTATATTGTGTATTTCCACTATGGCCATGTTCGCCCAAATTTATACAGCGATATTTTACCGACAAGTGTACGAGTTGCAAGTTATAAAGGGAAGCAGGATTACGACCCTCAGATATCGATCCCACATTGAGTATTGCGCTTGACTTCAACTATTTCTATCTACTTGTGCTTTAATAACGACTAATGAATACGAAGCTGTCACCTTTCACCCTCACGACTAAATAAATGAAATAAACAAAATGGGGGAAATAAACAAAGGGGGGTTTTGATTAATGACTAAAAACACTTAAAATATTAACTTAGTTCAATAATAAAACTATGGTATAGTAAGGAATTAGGTTTCTATGGATAAATCTGATCTATGGTTCATAGACAAACCATTCTCGTGATGGATTATGTTCTACTCATGTGTGAGATATGTTAATCTATAAGGTGTTCTTATAATTTTGGATTTCCGCTTTGTAATTCGGAATGGCACTCTATGTACTTTGGTCCTCCAAGCGCATTTACCTTAGTAAAATCGCCTACATTTTAATTTCTAAATGCCTAATATCATAAGACATGTGAATTCATATAACTTATGAGATCTAATCCTATGAGTTATTTGGTCGAGTCTGCCATAAGAATCTAATCATTTATGTGGTGATCAAGCACACAAAATATTAAACTCTAGTTATTAAATCAAGGATCAATTGCATTTTTCCCCGTAACGTTTGGGGTGTTTTGCAAAGTGCCCCATAACGTTTCAAAAAGAGCACTTTACCCGCTAATGTTTGTTTAAATGTGCGATTTGCCCCCTGATGCCAAATTTAATGGATGAAAAGATAGCCACATGGCAAAAATAGATGTTAGATCAAGGACTCATGAGGCAAATTACAAACTTTAGGGGGCAAAGTGCTCTTTTTGAAACGTTAGAGGGCACTTCGCAAAACACACTAAACTATAGGGGTGATCACAATTGACCCTTAAATCAAATTAGTTGTTCCACACACAACAATCATAGCATGATCATCACAACATAATCACTATCCAGATACTTCCATCGCCTCAGGATACATAATGGATTTAGCTACTCATACTCAAAATAAACACACAAGAACACATTAAATTAAACATTGTATGCATAACAATTACTAAAAAACGAGAATCTTGTCCATTACAATAGTACGAGATGGAAGTAACTAACAATATCCAAAACATAAACTAGAATTCAAAAGTAAAAGTATGAATTAACATCAATTCAGTCGCAACTCTTGTTTTGTTCTTCTCGTGCCTTCAAAATATATATGTAGCTCCGAAAATCTCCACAAGTACTGAAGAATCTAGGGTAGCACCAAAAATTAATCAAAAGCACACTTTTTCACAAGTTTTTGGTCTTCTATTTTTATTTCCTTGGACTTGGAAAGAATCAGACTTTGATTCAACATCAAAAATCTAACTTTTGCGATCGCATGTTTCCTTCGCATGAGGCGGCTAAGTTTCCAGGGATACGTCATCTTCAAATTGTTGAACATATGTGATCGCATATATCTTCTCCTTCTCTGCAATGCGATTGCATGCTTCTATGCAATGTCTTTGCTACGCATCCCTTCATTTTCTTGATCGTTTTTTCTTCAGAATCCCATTTCGACCTCTTTTCGTCTTTTTTCGCCATAATAACTCCTAAACAACAAAATAAGTAAAAACATTCAAAACAATCAAGAATCAAGCTCATGATTAGTACTTTTGGTGCATAAAAGATGAGTACAAAAGGTACTAGGCAAGTACATGTGGTTTTTCTCCTAATTTTAGAGTTTTCACGAAGATTCTTGTGTAATTACGATTGTCAGTGTTTATTTTTGCTTCATATTTTCACAATTTAGATAAGAAAAAGAAAAACAGTATGAATAAAAGTATAAAACAGAGAGCAGAACATCTTATTCCATCTCACCTGATCTAAAGTCAAGAAATGTTACATATTTCTCCATGACAATAAGTGTCATCTAAAGAAGCCTATGCATTAAACTTGTAACAGTTGAATCTGATTGTATGCTGTACGGGATGCTGTACGTATAATAACATAGAACCTCCACTTTTCTGTGTTTACAGCTCTATTTCCAGCAATGCATTCTCAAAATGATGTTCGCACCCAAAGATTTGAAAATAATGATTGAATAGAAATACTCTGAAGTCCCTCTCTTTATCGTTCTCTTACTTTCTGATTAGATGCTCATAACTTGATACGAGATAAGGCATAATACAAAGAAACTTACACCTAGACTTACATCTCATGAACATGTTCATGTTTGTATATATACGCCCATCACTGAATAAACTTCGAGTGTAAAGTGCCTTTTCACTTAGGTCGAAGATTACAGTATGTCTTAACATCCATGTTTGACAAGCATATTGAAGTGCAGAGCATTGCTTACATACAGAGTCTTGAGTTCTGCTTTTCTAATGGCTGCAATTTCAGAAAGAAAATGCTCAGATAAAAAGAGTTAACTTTATTCAACATCAATATTCAAGTTTCCGGCTATATGATTGATTATGTGCTAATAATATACATCTGGTAAAAGATGTTACGGGAAGAGATACAAGTCCGAATGTTTAATTTCATATTTCGGAGATTCAATTCATTAAGAAAAGATAATATACGTATAGTGCATGTGTATAAATGTTCTTAAGTTGGTGAAGGTATAAAATTCATTCCAAATAAAATATTATGGTGACTTCCTAGCAGATCAGCAGCTCATGTTTCATATTTGATGAATAGCAATGCGATTTTATGAAATTACTGACACATTGTGCTATAATATGTTTAGCTGGAAAGGTGTTTTTATAATGCATACAAAAAAGTTATGAATATGGAACCAGAAGCTGTCCTAGTCTTGGCTATATTTTGAGATTGGATAGATGATTCCAAAAAGAAAAAAAAACAGTTAATGGAGGTTTAACAAAATCTGCATTTTTCTTACATTGGGATATTTTTAAAATATGGTGGATCAAGGACCTTGAGGTGTTATATTTTAAGGAATGTAAAATAAATTACCTATAAATGCTCATTTGGAATAATGAAGGATGAGGCGATGATTTTAAGGCATAAATACCTATTTAAATTATGTTGCCAACGGTCATGATACTTGGAATAAGTATTTTTTTCAACAAATATCAGAACATGACTTTTTAACCGATGAGTGTTGATTGCCTTGCACGGTTTACTTTTCCGGTATTATATTGTGTATATGCATTTACCTTAGAGTGTTGTTTATGAAGAAGCAATTTATGTTTCGTTACCTAGCTAAGATAATAAGTGTGAAATATAAATGCTTGCTTCAATTGCCTCATTAACTTTAATCTTGGTCTTTCATGTTTTTTTGGCTTAATATTTTGCGATGCTTATGTGAGTGATGTTTGTCGATTGATCAAGTCAAGAAGTGGTTAGGCCAGGTCTCGGGGGTTATGTTCTTTCAATATCAACAGAAGGTATGATACTTTATGTTTGTGTCATGAGTTTCTAGCAGCCGACAAATATAAAAGAAAAATTATATTGATATATAGCCTTCGTATACGTGCTAGCACTTGTTAAAGGTCTTATTTGCATCATACGTACATGCTTGAGTCCGTACAAACTATGAGATGAGATCCACGAATATATATATAAAAAACTGCCCGCTCACTATTCTGTGTCATTAATTACTCAGTTATGTATTACTAATAGTGGGGGTTCTAGAGCTATTTGCATGAATCGCTATTTTCTAAGAGGTTGAGACTTTTTCGAAATATGATTATTTTTGCTGGAACAATTAAAATGAACCATGTGACGCGGTATTTGATTGTGAAAAAATCATGAGTAATATTACTAAAAGAATTTATCATGAATAGTGAGGGTTAGCACATTGAAGTGTGTGTTAATTTATTATGCATCCCTACTTGAGAATATAAAAACCTCTACTTGCTCTATCTTTTGTGAAATTAGATAGCCTGAATGTATATGCTTTAAAAAATACTACCCATCTTGCTATGCCATTCATTTGGATAACTGATATATGTTGCAAAGACATTTTGCTCATGACTTTTGCCAAGCTAAGCATGCATTAATTATGTTTATATGAGTGTTTGACTACACTAAAGCAATTAAGAAAATTAAAAAGAGAATGTATTCTTGAATAGTGGGGGTGAATTTCTTGAGAAAAAATGAGGAGAAATTCTATCATTTTCCTCTATGTGGTTATGACTATATGTGAGCACTTGTGTTTAGAATTTTATTTATGACAAAGTGAAATATGATTGTCATATTTGCATATGAGATGCTATGAGATTGATTATTTGTGCAAAAATATGCTAAGCATGTTTCTATGTGAAAAATTATTATGACCACGTCTTTGAATGAGATTTCTTCTAATGAGATGTGAATAAAATATGAATTATTTTGATGAGATGTGCGTAAATTAAAATCTCATTGATTTTGAGGAAATATTGTGGCAATACTTTATGATACCTTGATAAGGTTGTTGAGCATGAGAGGCTCATTGTCACTTGAATGATGTGATGACAAAATTGTGTGAAATAAATATTAATGCTTGAGATGCATTATTTGTGGAAAAAATGAGATGAGCTCAAAATATTAGCGTCGGTGCTACAATCCTTGGCCTTTAATATTTTTATGTGGAAAACTTCGAGCTTGAGTTAAAGGTCTAAGGAACATCGAGGGGGAAGGGACTTGCCCAATTATGTAATAAATTTCCTATGAGGATAACCTACCTAGGGACTGGAGATCCCAAGAACTAGGTTAAAGGGAAAAACGAATCATAAAGCAGTTTGGTGATTACATGCACTTTTGAGATCTTTTGATCATGTGTCCCCTATGGTGTATGTGCATGTTTCCTATGACAATGTGAAGGTTGAGATCTTTGAATCTCTTAATGAGTTCTATAGCCTTATGGGTGGGATGCAATAGTCATGGGAGCATCCTTGATAGACTCACCTATATGAGTGTGGAAGTGGGCCGCTTTCTATGAGAATACGGGCTAATTCTCTAGATCACTCATGAAAACTGGGATAAAGCACAAGGCCGTTAACGTGCTGGCTTGTGAAGCGAATTAGAACACTTGGAGTGTCATGTGTGTTTCACGATTCTACGTGCCCTCAAGGGTCATTGTTTAAAGGATTTGTCCACTCTGACTCTAGTACGAGATCGTGTGACACTAAGTGAAGGTTTAAAGGCATTGCCACTTTCATGATGCATGATATTCTATCTTTGCCCATTAGGTGTTATTTTTTTTATTAAAATAAGTGGGGGATTGTTGGAGTATTTTAATAAAAACAAAATATTTTGAGAATAATTTACAAGACATTATTGTCTTGTGTTAGTGGGGGTAAATGTTTTGTATGTTACAAGTTTTGGTTGTTATTAAGATTAATGAGGTGAGACCATTACCTTCACATTTACCACCCCATTTTATTGTGTGAATTAAATCCACCCCCATTACTATCATATTTATATAGTATAATAAAATACATTTTTATAACATATATTAAACCTCTAATTATTTGAGGAAGTTACAAGACTAATATTTTCTAACACTATAAATAGTGGTCTTGCATATTATTTTCAACAAGAGAAAATATAGAACATAGCTCTCTCTTCAACAAGTGTTTTCTTCTATATGTATAAACATTTTATGAGTGTGTATATGATGAAAAAAACTTATGGGCAAAGAAAAGTATTGGGCCACGCTTCGACTTCGTCAAGTGGTGCAGACTTAGTGCGAAGTCACAACAAGGAAGGTTGAGCTGTTGTATCCCGGAGACGGACGTGTCGGTGTCCTACTGCATCGGATAAAAGAAAATCCGTAGGGGCGCGAAACCGTCTTTAAGAGAGCGGACCTAGTCCGTGCCTCATCCCAACGATTATAAAAGTATGATTATCCGGTAATTAACTAATTACTGGCATCGAGGTAATCTTCATCAATTGACAAATCGAGGTAAACATTCATCCATTGGAGAATCGAGGTAATATCTACTTTATGTTAACGTGTGGTAAATTATTATTTTGTTCCTCTATATTATATTGTTGTGATTTTTGAACAAGAGAACAACACATATTATAATTAGCTATAAACGACTAATCTAAAATGCTCAACACAAGAGGAACGAAAATATAATCCCAACGATTGACGAAACAGTAAGATTAAACAATAAGCTGTTGAGATACTAAAGCAGGGGAGGCATTCACCACAAGAATGAGTTACAAAGAGACGTTAAAGCATGCATTCAAATGTGTCATATCCATGTAACCAGAGTAAGAAAATGCCCATTATAGCTTGACTCAAGTCATTGCTAGACCGATCTTTTCATGCCTCACTTTAAAGCAACCGTATCGGCGCATGATATTCCTTATCTCACCAATAAACATGCTGCAGGAGTACAAGAAAGGTTGGTTAGTTGATATTAAATGAAATACATGATATAAGATAAATCTTAAAACATTCAACAATATAATATAATATAAATACTGCAAAGGCATTCCACAACTGCAACTCATGGTCCTCCTAAAACTTGGTGTAAGGCTTGTATACATGGATGCATCAGGTGATTCTCAAGATTTTTACTAATGGTACGTTTAACCTCCTCATGCAAAAATTCCCCTTTGGGTGTCACACAAATCAGCATTCTGCTATCAGATTAACGGCAGGTTGAACTCCTATAACGCGCCCACATGCAGCCCAACTATGCTTCTCTCGTCCACATCTGAAACTGGGGTGTCGGTAGGTGGTGCATTTTTTGCTGAAGTTGTTTGCAATAGTGCGATGAAGTGGAAACATTACCAGTTATATGGGTACGGTAATGGGATGGTGTTGAGAAAAGTCGTCCCTACAGCTTAGGAAATCATGATGAATTGCGCGAAAAGTGGCGCAAATGGGAGGCAATTTGTCCCTACGACTCGTCCTTTGAAGCCTTTTGGGCTCAGTCGGCTTCTTTTAATTAAGATGATGGCTTTTTCATGGCGTATGCTCCTCAAATGAATCCCAACTAAGGATAACCTTATTAAAAAGAGGGGTCTTGACTAGAGGAGATGATAATAATTGTGGCTTGTATAGTTCAGTTTTTGAACATTTGAAGCAATCGTTATTTTTTGAATGTAAGTTCTCATTTAAAGTGTGGATAAAAATCTGTGATTGGATTTGTGTTTACATCGCATTGTCAAATTGCCCCCATTTTAAGAAGTTCCTGGGAAGACCTACCCGAAAACTGAAGAGTAAAGGTAAGGAACATTCGAAGGGATTTTCGGTATGTGGACGAAACGGAACTCACGCAACAAAGGCATCTCCAATAATATAGAAGTTGTAAAAATATGGAGAGGCATGACAAGGATTCAAGAATTTTGCCTAATCTTTTGTCGCTGGTACTTGATTTTGGTTGTACTCTCTTGTAAAGGTACGAGTAGCCCTTGTACTCATCATGTTCATCATGTTCGGTAAATTTCTTTGTTCGATAAAAAGAAACACTTCGATCAAATTTGACACATGACTATTATTTTGTCACCTTTATTAAATAGAGTTCTTAATTGCTAGAGGACACTATATAAATTAACCTTAAATCGAAGCCGAATGCTTCTGCGCACTTATTCGGTACTGACCATATGTGCGGTTAAAATTCATGCCTTCACGTTCTTATTGTCTGATAGTACAAACTATAGAAAGATCAGTTAGTTTTGATCTTGGGGGATCGCAAAGTATCTGGCCACAAAATGTCCTTGAGTAGAGGCAAATCTATTAGTTTCTTGCTAATAGCTTCTGTTGCTGGAAGATCAGGCTCAGTTATGAATAGCCAGCGCTGGATCCAATCTGTACCCTCACGCAACAACATCTTTATGAAGAAGAGCGAACCAAACCAAGACGGAACAGTCAAGTACTTGTCCCCGCGGCAGGCACTCCTCACTGTTGCCTTCGCCAATCGTTTAACCGACTCTACTGGGGTAGCACTGAGCACAACCTGAAAGATTTTTTCATAATTTTTCCATCAAATATTCCAGAAACATATTGCTAGAAAAGTGAGAGATCACACTATATATAGTTTACGATAAGCAATTATCATAATGTTGCAAATTAGTTATGTTTTTCTTTCACAACAAACTAAATAAGCTTACGTCTCGTAGTTGTTGGTCCACTACCATTCTTCCATCCTTGTTGAGAAACTTGCCTTTGGTCATCTCGGACTCGATCAATCCAGGACTGACTAGAGTAATCCCAATCGCTGATCCAAATTCCACCCTCAGAGTCTCGAAGAAACTTGTTACTGCAGCTTTACTTGCCTGTTATGTTTACAATGCAAGAACTGGTGACTTACTTTGTATCAACATAGCAATTAAAGTAAAGTTGAGAGAATGATACTTAACACCATAGAAGCCAAGCCTCGGTTCATTCAACCAACTAGCCGAAGATGAAATTACAACGATCCTGCCCTTTGTCCTCCTTAAGTGGGGAACAGCAAAATGAGTTGTATAAGCCAGACCCCAGAAGTTTATGTCCTATGAGAGCAAATCAACAGAGTTCTTATTATCTACATCATCCATCTTTTAACATGCAAAGTGAACTACAATTTCGCCAACTATTTTTTTATAATTTAGGAACAGTTAAAAGATTGTTCCCTAGCAAAGTAAATTTAATTTTGATCACATATAAATCTGGTTTCAGCTCAATCAAATAGATTACCATTGCAGGTGCGAAATTCGTCACGTCCTGCAATTCTTCAAATAAGCTTACAGGAGTGACACCAGCACACATCACCAGATGATCCACTGAATTTACCAATTCATTAGCCACTAGGTATTATTACATACAGCTCCTATGAATAAAAAAAGAAATGAAAAAGATTTGCGGATACTTACATCGGCCAAATTGTTTAATAGCTTCTTCGATCAATCGCCTGCAATCGTCAACTTTCGATACATCAGTTCGTATCGGAATCGCACGTGGCGAGCCCAGAATATTGGCCACCTCTGCAACTTGTTGCAGTGCATTCTCTCTTCTAGCCCCAATCACCAAAAATGCTCCTCTCTTCGCATACTCATAAGCAATGTGCTTTCAACATACAAAAAGGCAAAATTAATATTTTTTTTTTATTTGTCTTAATTAGGAACTCGGTAAGAAACAAGTGACAAATTTTATTTACGGTCAATTACTCTAAACCCTCAAACTATATGCTCTGCTGCAATGTCCCTCCCTCAAACCATCAAAATGTATGATTTGTCCTTAATGTATGCTAAAGTGTGCGAATTACCCAGCGTGTAAGGACCAAAATACAGACTTGGTCAAGATGAACGGTTGATGAAGTACTTAATGAAGTACTTAGGGGCAATTCGTACATCTTTCAACAGGTTACGGAGCAATTCAATCGGTTAGGAGACAAGTGGAGCATTTTAACGTTGTTAAAGAGAACATAGTTTAGAGAGTTTAACGCAGTTGATCCTTTGAATAAATGCATCAGAATATTAAATAGATGGTTTGTGCTGACCTCACCCATCCCTGAAGAAGCTCCAGCAATGACGACCACTTTTCCGGCTACGTTTTCGCTGAAAATCGAACGCCATATGTAGCGGAGAGACTGGAAAAACAGGTACGCTGGATATAGGAACATTAAAGCCTTCATTGAGAAAATGGGTGCATAATAGTTTAAGATTCCGTTAATCAAATCCATAACTGAGTAAATTTGCAGTAGAAAATTGAGTGAAAAAAATTGAGAAAACAAAGAGAAGCAAAGTGGAGCTAGCAAGATTTGCATGGACTATATTTGACACGTGCTATTTTGTCAATCCTCGTGGTGGCATCAAATTAATGCTGATGACATGCATGAAATTAATGCTTTCCGTTTTCATTTTCTGTGTGCCACGTTCTCTGTTAAAGTGAAAGAGAAATAATATTTTTGTTAAAAACGAGTACTTCATTTTTTATGTTATTATATGCATAGCTACATATTGTTACATTTTTTATATTGTTATTATATGCATAGCTACATAATGTTACATTTTTTATATTTCAAAAGAAAAATTGGATTTTTGTTTTTCAAAATACTTGAGGCGTGGTATTGTCATTTTTTTAAGGCAATATATTTACACTATATTTAGAAAATAACCATTCAAGATATAAAAAAAAAAAAAAAAAAAAAAAAAAAAAAAAAAAAAAAAGGTTTTTTCAGAAAATGCATAAAAATTTAAACTTTAAGGCTCAGATTAATTCCATTAAAAATAAAGGAAAAAAGAATTAAAATTTTTTGGATAACAAAGGAAAAGATCGGCACAAATTTCTGTTCCAGCGCATTTTCCACCCTATGTTCCAGCAACCATTTGTTGAGATGCATTTGGTTTTATAGAATAATTTAGTCAATTACTTCCGTATACTGACTGATTTTGTGTTTATTTCTTTGTTTTTCTCCAGAAGATGGAAAATAAGAGAAATTAAACCAAGAAATCACACGGTGCTAGACAAACATAAACTTACAGAATGTATAAATAAAAGATAAGCTCTTTTTCTTGGAGAACTCCAACCAGTACCATCAAATTATTCAAACGTGAAGATGATGTTTGTAGTTAGGCCAAACTTTAAGGATTGTACTGCAACTATACCTTAAAATTGCATTGCATTCCGCAAGCAACACTACAAATACTCTGCTACAGGAAATTCTGATTACTAAACCTTTTCTAAACCATCTGATAGAATCAGACATCCTGCGGTTAAGGTTCAAAGTTCAAACTCGTTTTGAGCACGAATCAGATTCCAGCAAGTACGGTAGGTGGAAGTTCCAACTCGCGTAACTTCTATTGGAAATTATCCATCCCCTTAGATTATCTAGTTCAGGGTTTCAAGTTTACCCAATTCATACACCCCCGAATTAATGCCACATGATTTTAGATTCCACTTCGAAATCTCCATTCATTTGCTTTGTAGGCTATAGATCAATTCAGTCCTTTGCGTCACCAAGCATGTAACTAAATATCATTTCCTTCTTGCAGTGAATAAATGATGCAAATGAATCGAATTTTGGAACTTTCCACCTTTCAAAGAACTCGGGGGAAGTTTCACATTTCGTTATCCTTGAGGGCAAGAATCTTCAATGTTTCTTCATCTTCTTCAAAATTATCAGCTTTCATGGTGTCCAGAAGTCTATCCACCTCTTTACCACAAATGATATACGATTTCAGCAAGGCATGATACATCTGTCTTTTCAATTCTACACCAAGCCTCAACAAATTCAGAACCTTTTCAGTATCATCGAAGTTGCAATTCTCGCCCACCAAACTCAAGATTTTTGTAATCACTTTATCATCAATCTTATTCTCTTTGCTAGCTTCATGCAAGGACATTGCTATTTTCAGGTATTCCAAACCCTTCTTCATATCGCCTTTCTCCAGGTACCCAGCTGCAAGTCTACCCCATACATTTGATGTTGATACTTTACCCATTTCCTTCAAGTGTTCGAGTAACACTTCAGCTTTTTCACATAAACCCTTTTCTATATATCCAACAATGACCACATTAGGTACTCGGAAATCATAGCAGTTGCCTGATGATTCCCACCCATTGAGCACTTTCTCTGCTTCTTCAAGCTCATCAAGTCTCACCAATGCCTCCAGCACAATTATGTAATCCTTGTTCAGGCACTTCTTACAAGCATTCTTTTCTAAATCCCACAACCTGAAAACATCATCTTTGTTCCCTAGTCGAGCATGAAGTGAGATAAGATGGTTATAACCAAGACCGTCTTTGTTATCTAGCATTACCTCTGCTTTCTTAAGGAAAATATTTGCCTTATGATCAAGACCTTCCTTAACATAGATATTCGCCACGACTGCATATGTATTCCACTCCATGACAATGTGGGATGCATTTTCCATATCATTTAAAACCTTTTCCAATCCCTCAACATCGGACCTCGCTCCATACGAATTAATGCAGATTCGGTAACTCAAATTATCAGGTTGAATACCATTTTCTTTCATCTGGTTGAAGATAACTGGGACTTTGTCATACTCATCATTACTCGAGTAAAGGCACATAATGTCATTGAAAGCAACAGAAGATAAAGGAAGACCCTTCTCTTTCATTTTCTTGAGATGCATCAATGCTTTCTCTGTTTGACGTTGGCGGACATAACAATGTAAAAGGGCACCATATGTCTTATCAGTTTTATCTTCTTCGCTCAGGCCATCGAAGTAGCTTTCAGCTGAAATGAGTCCATGAACTTTACCAATCAAATCCAACTGCACTGCATGCTGAACAGCGGTGAATGTGTAGTCACCTCTATTTTTGGTCCACTCAGAAACCTGTAAGATACACAAGGATATTACCATATAAGCAACTTAGTATATCCCGTATGCCTTCGCTTCCTCATACAGTAAACTATAGAATGAAAATATAGTTCTGGCACAATCAACTCACGCGGGATCTAATTATGTAGCATTTCCAGAGTTAGCATGAAAGTTATATGTCCAAAAAGTTAAAGAAACCCAACAAAATACGAAGATATATCCAATTATCTCCTAGTTACAAACTAACATTTGCCGATTATATATGTATGTGTACATAAAATATGATTCTAATAAACCATATAAACAATAATAACATTATCCCCTTCATATTTTCAAAGACCCCGTTCAAAAATTGCATCTTTACTTAAAAACTACCAACTCTAAGACATAGTTTCGATAATTGCAATAGTCATTTATAATCTGTGTATACCTGCAGGGGATTTACAAATTACACAATGCCATCTTGAGCAAATAAGTTAAAGACTAATATATATTGCACTAAAACAAACATTACCATTCACATTGTTTCCAGATTTAGCATGAAACTTATACGTCCAAAAAGTTTTTTTTTAAAAAAAGAAACAACAAAATACGAACATGTATCAATTAATTTGCAGTTAGAAACTAACATTTGCCAATAATATATGTATGTGTACATAAAATATAATTCTAACATATCATACAAACAATAACAACATTTCCCCCTTCATATTTTCACAAACCCTGTTCAAAAAATTGCATCTTTACTTAAAAACTATTAACTCTAAGACCTATTTTCGATAATTTCAATAGCCATTTTACATATCTGTATATACCTGTAAGGCGTGATTGAATCGTTTACGTTTGCGGAGGTCGATAACGATGCGTTGTAGCTCCGCGAATCGCAATTTTTTCCCCATTTTGACCCATTTGTCCAGCTCAGGAGTTAAATTCGAATTAGGGTTTCCAATTGGGCTGATTGTACCGTACAGTGTTGGTGTTTTGCCCCTTTGCTTTCTCTTTGTGTAGTACCATCGGCTTCCCAAGATGTACGTCTGAATCAGGGTTTTGGCCGTTTGCCGATTCACTAGCATTTTTTGGGTGTCAATTTGAATTGTGAGTGATGAATAGAAAAATAAATAAAAAGAAGAATGGGTTTTGCGAGAGTTACAGGGTTTTATCGAGGGTTTATGACTTTTTTGTGGTCCTAATTTGATGCACCTATCACTGAGGAAAAACATTGACTGACGTATTAAAATCAAAGTATATATGCTAGAGTGTTGTTTGTTATATATTATTATATATAGAAGAAGTATTAGAAATGGGATGAAATAATGGGGGTTGTAGCAAAAAAAATAAAATAAAATTATGCAGGGTATGGTTCTTTAATATTGGACGTCATGATTTTTTCAATTAATAAAGAAATATTAATAGAGGAAGTTGTTGCAGTGGGACGTAATTTTCTTGGTTATTTGTTTGATTTGATATGGTATAGATTGTGTGTGTGTGTGTGTGTTGTAGGCGACTTGGGCTGAGTCGTTCTATATTGGATTTTTGTTCATGTACCATTGCCGAGTGCCGACACTAGCTGAAGCTTCCTACGGTTTTGTATACAGAACATTGAATTGGCCAAAGCTTCCTCGGGTTCGCATAATTTTGGATAGAAAGCATCAAACTGTGTACTTATTTTGCAACTTGTTGTTAACTTAAATCTATTAGTAACTAATTCTTCAACTTATTCGAAAATGTGTAATATTTTTCTAGTCAAACTTCCGAAAGATTGAAGCGCAAATATGGAGTTCATCTCGATTCAATCCAAATTTCAATTATATATTATTTTTCCTTGATTTTGGTTATAGTATTTAAATCTTTAAACTCTATTTTTTTATAATTAATTTTAAATCATAATTTAGAGAAAATAAGATGAGATTGAGGGGAAGATATGGATTTTTAATGAAGTCAGAGTTAGGTTGATATTAGACCTCATGGTTTCGCTTTAAATTTCAGTGGAACGAAATTTTTAATGAAAAAAATTCTGAAAAAATTGACTACGAGCATTTTGCAACAATTAGAAAAACTTGGGAGATTAGTCGGAAAAAAATTCTGCTATAAATTGAAAAAACAAGACTCAGGTTGGGTAATTTGACGCTTTTTACTTTGTAGTGTTAGACGTTGAATTCTCAAAGGATTGAATCATTTATCACAAAATTGGTTGACAAAGTTTAGCTCTTGATTGAAAGCGATATATTTTCTAAAATATCTTCGAAGTCGTATATATTTGAGAAAATTTAGCTCCATTGAGGACGCCAAATTTGTATATGAAATCCAGAAGGGACATATCTTGTTAACAAAGAAAAAAACATGTCAATTGTGCCTTTGTTTTAGACTAGACTCGCCTAATTTTCTGGCTGTGTCGGTAGGTATTATATGATATACTTCCTGCCATTTGAATTTTTATATTATGGTTTTTGACAAATGACCTCACGGGTTATGCCAACTTGATAAATTATCTTCTTTAAAAAATTAATATACAGACCACATTCTTGTGATTTTCTTCGAGAGAGTGGCATACGATCAAATGTTTGTTTTTGACTTTTTGTAGTGCATTTATTACATTTAATATTTTCTTTTAAATAATTTTAAATTTAGTTGTAGCCTTTCTTCAAAAAGATTATTAGTAGAAGTATAAAATATAAATAAACATATAAAGACATAAATTACAAATTATGATCGCGTGATTATTAAAATTTTGGTTGCTGTGAAATGTTTGATTTGTTCACAAGCACACCTCATCGAATAGAGTATACTGTTCAATGTTAGTAGAGCTAAGTATAGATAACTTCCAGACTATACATACTAAATTATCCTTACAGGAGCAAAAAAATTATTAGGATAAACATATGATGATCACCAAACCAAACCAGGAGTTTGTCTTGTACACAGCAGGGGGCACAACAGCCCCCTCTCACGTACCCATTTGATCGAGACTTTGGAATAAACTAACATGCATCAGCATGTAAAAGTCACATGATGATGAAACAGAACTGCAAAGTGCACAGAAAGTAAGGAAGAAAAAGCATTGTAGAAGAAAAAACTTCATTCACTATATATTTTAGATATTTTTAATTGAATTCGATTAAACTAAACTTTCATAAATTGACAAGGAAATCAATAGCTACTGATGTCTTTGACCAACATCTACTGAATGACTAAAAGAGTGTTTTGAATTATTTAAATGATGTTATTTTTTGCTTTAATTTAATCGAATTGCTACTGTTTGGTCTCCTTTGACCTTAATGACACGAGCTTTCTTGACTAACCATTACATAACATGGTGATACTTCGAGAGTATAATTCGTGTACAAACGGTCTTTTAGTCGACAAAACATAAAAACCACTTCTTGAATTCAACCCCTATACAAAGCGACAACTTTAACAGATCAATCATGTTCATAACTATACTTTTTGTGTTAGTGTTTAAATTCAACCCCTAGCCACACCAAGCTACGCAACTTCTTGAATTATCACCCCCAACATTCTTACTCTAAGATCACAGAACTTCCACTTGAAACTAAGTTTTAATATAATGTATTGAGATTAATTTTACGTGTTACCGTCACAATTAAATGGAGCATATACTAGCATACAAAGTAGACGATTCTTACATATCCCTCGCTGCACTCAGCTGTGCAACTTCTTGAATTAATTTCTCGACATTCTTACTCGACGATCCCCCAACTTCAACAGCCCTCTTCGCCATTTCACCAAGCTCCTTCGCCTTTCTCCGCCTCTCACACCCTTCAACTCCTATATCCATAACTGCCACAACCGCCGCTGTAATCCCCTCCCTCATTACTCTCGTCTCATCCATCTCTTCTTCCCCCAAATGCACGGTACTTATTGCTCCAACTCCCACACCCGTCCCCAATATCTGCACCACCAACTTCTCGTTCATAAACTGTTCACCAAACATCGGCCACGTCACCATCGGCAAACCCGCACAAATCCCCTCAAGCGTCGAATTCCAACCACAATGCGTCAAGAATCCTCCCACCGCGAAATGGGACATAATCAGCACTTGTGGCGACCACCCACGGATCAGGAATCCTCGATCTTTCGTTCTTTCCTCGAATCCATTTTCCGAAATCCATTTCTCTATTTCCAACGAGTTCTCACCTTCGATTTTAACAACTAGAACAAACAAGTGTTTCGATGCTTCCAATCCCAAAGCAAGTTCGACGAACTGCAAACGCGACAAACGGCTCAAGCTTCCAAGACAGGCGTAGATTACAGACCCTGGTCTCATACTGTCAAGCCATTTCATACACCGATCTGTATCAATCGACGCCTGATTTCCTCGTCCTGCCCTGTCCAAAACGTCTTTACCATAAAGCGACAACGGCCCGACACACCAAACCCTACCTCCTTTCAATTTCCAAAACATCTCAAAATAATCTTTTTCCAGCTCCTTAAAACTGTTCACCACTACCCCATAAGCCTCCTCCTCAGTTTTCTTCACTTGTTCGCGAAAATCGTAAAAATTAATCCTTGGACTTGGATTCAACAACCCTGGCAATTGAAATCTCGTAAACTCTATCTCATCGGGGACATCAGGAACAACGAACGGCTCGTTTGGAGGAACGGTTTCATGAACCTTAGACATGTACAGAACGTGTGTTACTAATGGAGCAAAACAGCTCATTCCATCGAAAATTATCCTTGGAACTCTGAAATTCTTGCATGTTTCAGCAGTCCAGGGCATGTGTTTATCACAAATGATGCAGCTTGGTAGAGGGTTCAAATCTTTCAATTTTTCTTCGATTGGTTGTTGTAACATTTTTACGGCGGTAAAAAATTTTGGAATCAATTCATAAGATGGTAAAGTATCGCCGCTTTCGCATCCAGGTGGCAACCCGACTTCTTCACCAGGGAATTTTACTTGGAGAAGACGAATGGACCGTCCTGATTCGACGACCCGATTAATAACGGAACTGAATCGTGCAGCGTTGAGAGGTGTTACAATGATCGTTACGTTGACGCCACGTTCCGCGAATAATTTGGCTAAGTCTATCATAGGGATTGTGTGGCCAGGGGCCATGTATGGTATGAACACGAAGCTTAGAAGCTCTGGCTGAATTTGAAAGGCCATTGGGATGAATGATTTTGGTCAAGTTTTTTGGCAAAATAGAGTATGGAGGTGATAAACTATATAAGAGATCACGTGAGTAATTAGGATGGTGTGTTTGGATAAACTATATAAGAGATCACGTGAGTAAGTATGATAAAGATCGAACTTTACTATTAGTTTTAGTACATGCAAATCAATAAATAGAATATACGAGTTAACAAAGAGAATCTGTATTGCTAAATGAAATTATATTATAAGTTCAAGAATGATTAGAACATCAAAAGTAAGGAAATAAATAAACTATATCCACTCAGTTAATTAATTAGATTAAAGTTTCTCATGACGTAAGAGCTTACATCAGCACCACACATTTTTTTGTTTTGGTCCTTAAGGATGCTTGGTTATGATTTGTATCCTTCCTTAGGCCACCACACGACAAACACACACTATCACAAATAACAATCAAACTCGTGCAATAGTTCGACACGTAGCCGTAATCAGCAGTCTACTTCACAATTTTTACAAAAGAAACATGCGTTGCCAAATAACTACTTAAGTTTCATAGTTTAGTATATACCCTCTCAAACTTTTCCTTTCCATGTATTAACAGTTAATTAGTTAATGGCCAAATTAATTGAAGTTGTCAGTTCACTTAAATAATTTGTATGTAACCCATTTATTTTCACCATTTCAATATGCAGATTGAACGTTAGTTTTGTATATTCTTACTAATATAGGATCATTTGTTGACTTTGTATTAAATTTTTATTTTTGAAATTTAAATTAGTTCGAAAGATTTTAGGAGCTTGTTGATTAAATTTGATAAGATTGTGAAATACGTCAGTTAATGGTTATTATCTTTTATATAATTGGTCTGAGTTTCTGCTCCATTTTCTTAATTTAAACATTTATAGGATATTTCACATTATTTTTGCTAGTAATTTTGAATATCTTATTTGTTATGCATGCATGTCTATAGTTATATTTATCAAATTGTGTTTTATATTAGAATTTAAATCTAATTACTTCATTAAATACAAAATAGAATAAAATTGTAGAAAGTTAAAAGAAAAATAATATGTCTCTAAATAATAACTTGATAAAGAAAAAATATTAATAGGCATATTGTTTCAATTTTTTCATTTAACTAGTAAACTTCATCTTGACAAAAAAATG
Organism: Misopates orontium; assembly: GCA_946800315.1. Classification (NCBI taxonomy): domain Eukaryota; kingdom Viridiplantae; phylum Streptophyta; class Magnoliopsida; order Lamiales; family Plantaginaceae; genus Misopates; species Misopates orontium. The sequence continues at coordinate 4,622,152 of OX326951.1, forward strand.
TGCTATCCCCCAACTTATTGTTTTATTGTGTAATTTACCCCTTGATGTCCAATCTAACGAACAAAAATACGAAAATGTGTTCCAAAATGAACGATTAATCAAGAACTCATGGGAAAATCGCACAAAAATCAATAGATTGGAAAGCACACCCCACATTTTCATAGCTAAGATTATGGGGTAAAGCGCAACAGACCTCATAAATTGGTTTATATAGAATTACTCCTATATTATATATTCATTTATAATCCTAAATGAGTTAAATATAGATACATAAGTGGGGTTTTTTGAATAAATAATAAAGAGATCTTAGCATTTCTAGAAGAAGAAAAAGAAGGGAACGTCTTATGTGCCTCATGAGGCACTACATCTCCCCTCACATGCATGCGGGGCCCATACATGCGGGACCCACATGCATGTGAGGGGGAGCTGTGGTGCCTCATGAGGCACCTAAGACAACACCAAGAAGAAGAAGAAGAAGAAGAAGAAGAAGGGTCTTTGGAAAAGAACTAATTTTACATATAATGCAAATAATTACCCTCACATTTAATCATTGACTAATAGAGAATTGATGGAAAGAAGTATGTGAAGAAACATTGAAACCTCGGGGAGGTATTTGCCAAAGCCTCAAACCTCTTGGTGGATGAAAAATACCATACAAAAACTTGACTCTCTTCTCATGTCGAATTGAGTAACTTCTCATTAATTTCAAACTAATCTCAATTGCAGCTTGTAGATTTGACATTAGAAATCACCTACAATATTTTAAAACTATTAGTGGAACTGTTTTTCTTTCATCACAACCATTACAAAAGAATTGCCATTAAGGAGGAATGAATCTGTCTCTAAAAATGAAGATTCCATCACTAACTGTCATTAAGGACCATAAATGACTTCCTGAAGTTTGTCTCAATAACTTTTATGAGTAAAGGCCTTTAGGACGAAATCGGTAATTCTTTTTCCAAATAGATTTCATCTTTTCAAATGGACTGTCCAATATTGAAGTACTTTAGGACAAACTTTTAGCGACGGATAACCCCTCCATCCAGATATAGAGGACTTTTCCTCTCCAAAGAATTTTAAAACAATAGTTATATTCGAAGTCGAAGACGGGAGATTCCTAAGTAAAGATTAGAGAGGAATTTTGTGGTTGGGGGGGGGGGGGGGGGTTCGTCTCTTTAACTTCAAATCTAATTATTAGTGAGGGGCAGTATATTCCTAAAAAAGTGGCGTCTCTAATGTTGCACAACAATTTTTTAGGGAAGGGATTGTCCATCTATAAATTTTGCGGATGCACTTTCCCTCACGGCAAAATCGAGTGAAGAACGATCAGAAGGGAATGGAAGGGAAAGTCCTCTCTAATCGGCAAATCTTAGAGACTCTATTTGTTTGTCTCTAAACTTTATTATAGTTTTTTGTTGAAGTAAACATTGAGGTTATCTCTAGATAAATAGTCTTTTTAGACCTTGAAATCCGTCTCCAAAGTTTGTTCCCTAGTAAGTATATTTTCTTCTTTATACTAACATTGAGATTAATTACCTCTACTTAATTAGTCTTTTTCGGACCTCTAAAATCTTCAACTTCACATGTTTATCCCAAGGTGTTTCACTTTGTGTTGGAGTATTTTAATAAAAACAATCTTTTTGAGAATTATTTACAAGACTTCATTGTCTTGGTTAGTGGGGGTTATTATGTTGGTGGTTACAAATATTGATATTATTGAGATTAATGGGTTGAGACCCATAACCCACACATTTACTACCCACTTATATGTGAATTAACATTCCCCATTATTATCATATTTATATAGTGTAATAATATTACATATTAAATCTCTATTAATTTGGAGTTTCAAGACTAAGACTTTTTCACACTATAAATACTGGTCTTGCAAATCATTTTGAAGAATAAGAAAAATAGAAGAAATACAACTCTCTCTTCAACAGATGTTCTTCCTACTATATGTACAAGTATTATATGTGTATGTGTGATATGAGAAAAAATCTTTGGGCAAAGAAAGGTGTTGGGCTACGCTTCGACTTCCTCAAGTAGTGCAGATTTAGAGCGAAGTTACAACAGGGAAAGTTGGGCTGTTGTATCCCAGAGACGGACGTGTCGGTGTCCTACTGCATCGGATACAAAAATCCGTAGGGGCGCGAAACCGTCTTTAAGAGAGCAGGACCTGGTCCGCGCGTCATCCCAACGATTATATAAATATGATTGTTCGGTAATTAACTAATTACTGGCATCGAGGTAACCTTTATCAATTGAGAAATCGAGGTAATATCTATTTTATGTTAAAGTGTGGCAAATTATTATTTAGTTCCTCTATATTATTGTTGTAACTTTGAACAGGGGAACAACACTTTGCACACGAAACTATAAAAGTCAGTAATTTGAAAATGAAACGACATGCAAAGGGAGTCGTAGGTTTTCAAAAGTTGAATGATCAAAAGCAAATTCAAAAAAGAAGGTGATATGATTCGCATCTAATCCATTGTATCTTCTAGTTTTTAATTTTTTAAGGTCAAAATTTATTTTTGAAAAAAATTATATATCTCATGCCCGATGAGAATCTTAGAATTCAAAGTATCATTACTATAAAGACAAGTTGAGATTCTTGGACTTAATTTCAGTAATCCGAAGGTGATGTAAAAATATACAGTAAAATACTAATTACATACAAGCAGAAACTAGTCTATTTGCAGTTTCTTGCTTTCCCCATCATATTATTATAATCACAATTATAATATAATTTCGCACCAATGAAAATATATCCAACTAATGATCTCAATATTTAAAAATTGAGCATGCATGATGCTAGAGTTATTGAGAAAATCCAAACAACTAAGAAAGACACATTAATTTGCACTACATATGTATTTGCAATTGATTCTCAATTAAATCATGGAATATATCTAACTAATTATCAATTTGTCCTAAATAATTAACTTCACTTATTGTTGGCGAGCAACGATTGTTCACATACTGAGAAAGGCATTCGAGGAGTCTGATTTGAAGAGTCTTGAACTGTGATAACTGCCTTTGCAGTTCAGTTCTCTCCCTTTTAAGGTTCTTGTTCTCCTCCATCATCAGCAACATTTCTGTATTAATATTATTACAACTCTTTGATTTACTTAGAATTATTTCTTGACCATGATGAGAGTTATTAGAAAAAGTAATGTTGGGTTTGAGAAATGACGGAAATGCACTTGGCTCACACTTCTTGCGGCTGATCTCCACTAGCAAATGTCTATGACCCTTTTGGAATTTCTCGTGCTGGAATTCCCATCGTTTTGATGCTGTTTTCTTGAAGCCCTACTTTCAAAATAACGTAATTAGTATACTATTGGAATGTTAAACATGGAAATGCAATAATAATATGTCATATGTAGTTATGAAAACACTTTATAATTAATATATATATATATATATATATATATATATATATATATATATATATATAATATAGTGACCGAGTAATTGAATCTATACTTGTCTTTCTCGCTTAGAATTCCTTTCTACGTGATTAATTGCTTCACTTATATAAAACTTTTGTAAGTTTTTTAAATACTAGAGTTACAAATCAAACTCTTCAAAATTTAATTTCAGCTAAGATTCCTACACTAGTAGCCAGGTTGCCAAAGGAGTTAAGCTCCTAAAATCAAGGATCATTGGGAGATATACCATCCGCTACAAATGTGCTATATTGGTGGGACACAAAATGTGATTAACAATTGCTACACATCATTTGAGGGTCTAGTTCCCTTTTTTTTTTTTTTTTTTTTTTTGGGTCAAAAGCTCTTTTGTGTCACCATGTATCTTATACGTACTACGCACTCTCTATACATTAAGATTAAGAATATGTATCATCATCCTAACTACGTGAGACACAAAATATGGCCGGAGATCATTGCTCCACCTTTAATGTCGCTCACGGATTAGAAGAGTATAAATAGTATAAGAATTTTATTATTGACAATAATCGGAAATACTAATCCCTAGAACAAGTTAATAAAAAATGTTTAGTTTTTGTGCCCGCAGTTCGATCATCATTAATTTTTCGAAACAATATTGTTTCCTAATATTTTTTTTAATCTTACAAAGGTAATTAAGAATAATATAATTATGGGACCAATCAAAACATCCTCCTTATTCTTTTACCTACATTCATAACTATCTTTATAGTGAAGAGTTAGCTTCGAAAATTATGTATTTACATTTGTTAGAGTGAATGATCATATATTCATATGAGCAACCAAAATTTATGTCTAAAGGTTCAAAATCAATTTAGACATAATGTTGAGAAAAAAAAAATATGATTGAAACGAGAGACTCACATAGGTATTAAGCTGGCGAATGAAACTTGAGAAATTGTTGTGCTTGAAGTATTTAGGCAACATTAGCTCAGAAAATGCAGCCGGACACCACACCACAAAACCATTCCCCTCCGAATTCCACGAAACTACCCTTTCACCGCCACGATGCCGCTCTTCCTCCACCTCGGCGTCGAGGAGATCATAAGTTTTGCACAGAAATGGAGGCGGGGATTTAATTTTTCGGGCCATCGGTGCACAACTGGAGCAGCCGTAAGTATGTGTGATTTTTTTTTTTTTTTTTTCCTTTTTTACTATTCTAAGGCAGTCAAAAAATGACCAGCTGCAGATTCTTCTATGTACTCTAGTTGTAATATAAATATTTTTGTAGGAAACTACTAGTTTGTTTCAGGAAGGTGCGCCGTGACTTTCTTCACTTCACTTTTTGTGGGCTTCTCTAGAGACTGCATGCAACTTTTTGTCGATTTGGGAATAGGATAAACTAATTTAATAACATACCCGATAAAAATATCATATATATATGTTCAATTATATGTCCACGTTCTGTTTTATATCTCACTTCTGTTATTCTTTTAAAAAGATGATAAAAACCCGTGAAACTCTCAATGCCACCATTTGCAATTGACTACCTAACCCCCCAAAAAAAAGAAAAATTTTATGCGTTAAACAATTGGAAGATGTGTTCTCGTAGTTTTCACATAAAAGTGTTAAGATTGATGCAATGTGATATTCAAAGGTAATAACAAAGGTAGAAGAAAATTATACAAAGAATGAATATCAAAAGTAAGTATGGGTTGAGGTGGATTTTTGACCTGGTCAAAATCCCCAAATTCCGTCCACCGTGGCAAAATCTGGCGACATATTCAAATTGCCGCCACCAGAGGACCAAACTTGAAAAAAAAAGCCAAGTTAAGGCACCAAAAACGTGATGTGCCAAGTTAAGGCACCAAAAATGTGATTTTCTCCTTTTTGCCACGGTGGACGGAATTTGGGGATTTTGACCAGGTCAAAAATCCACCTCAACCCATATACCTAGGTGGCACGCCACGTGGATAAATTATTTAAAAAAAAAAAAGAAAACCAAATCGTTGTATTCAACACAGCGATTAAAAAATCGCTCAACAATTTCTAAAAGAAAAAAACACTCGGTAAATTTGACAAAAACAAACAAAAAAGAAAAGAAAACCAAATCGCTGTTTTCAAAACAACGATTAAAAAATCGCTCAACAATTTCTAAAAGAAATCGCTCAACAATTTCTAAAAGAAAAAAACACACGGTGAATTTGACAAAAACAAACAAAAAAGAAAAGAAAACCAAATCGCTGTTTTCAAAACAACGATTAAAAAATCGCTCAACAATTTCTAAAAGAAACACACGCACATGGTGAAAAACAGAAAGAAAAAAACAACAAAGAAACAAAACAAATCGATGCCCAACCCAATCCATGAACCCTAATCCCCAATTCTTACGCTGGAGAAGAAAGTAACTGTGTTTTTTTTTTTTTCTTTTGGATTGTTTCGTTTTTTTTTTACCGTGAGTTTTTGTTTTGTAGTTGTTGATGCGATTTTTAAATCGATTTGTTTTTCAATTTTTGTTTCTTTTTGTTTTTTTTCTTTTTGTTAATTGACCGTGTGTTTTTTTGAGCGATTTTTGAATCGCTGTGTTGAAAACAGCGATTTGGTTTTTTTTTTTTTTTTTTTTTAATAATTTATCCACGTGGCGTGCCACCTAGGTATATGGGTTGAGGTGGATTTTTTACTGGGTCAAAATTCCCAAATTCCGTCCACCGTGGCAAAATCCTGCGACATATTCAAATTGCCGCCACCGGAGGACCAAAATCGAAAAAAAGCCAAGTTAAGGCACCAAAAACGTGATGTGCCAAGTTAAGGCACCAAAAAAGAACTTGTGTCAAGTTAAAGCACCAAAAATATGATTTTCTCGACCAAAAAGACAAAAGAGCTCTTAACTAAACAATATACAAATATATTAAAATATAATATGCTAACAATAAGTTTAATGATATTTGCGTTGGTTAGGTAGAAGTTCACACATTTGACAAAGTTCAAAGAGCACGTTGCGAAAGATCGTAAAAGTCACGAGATATAAAAAACACCAAATTTTTTCATTAAGGGATGGTAAGCCACCATAGTCGTCTTGTTCATCAAGTATGGCACCAAATTTTTCATTTTCTTCATTCAGAAAGAGAACCTCACGTTGCTCGATTTCTGCGTGGTATTTCATCGAATTGGATTAAGTTTCAGATTTTTTTGAAAAATCTAATTGAAAGTGGCTGCCTTAAAGTATTTTAGTTATATGCATGCGTTCTTCTCAAACGATATATTTAATTGTCTTCTCCCCACTTTCCAAACCACTTTTGAAATAGTCATATACAAATAAAGTTAGTGTTTATAAATTCGGTAAACGTTGGATAAGAATTCTAAGCCACGATTGGTATCAAGAAGAATTTTCAAGACATGTAAAAACGATTAGAGAATCTCAAAATCCGTATCAGTGTGTTTTTCTTATTGTTTTTTGAGATCTTTTTGTTAGTTTTATGTGAACCAACAAGTAGGTTATTTCATCATATTAATCGATCATATGTGTGTCAAATTAGTCGGTAAGTATATTCCAAGAAACACAAAAACATCTAATGTGAGCTTGTACACTAGAATTATTGCACTTCCACATTTTTCAGAATATTGTAACAAAAGCTTAATAGGTTGTTCCAGAATTATAGCCATGAGTGATTTTTTTAATTTCCAAATACAAGTATACTTCAACATTAATCTCAAAAAGATTTTGAGAATGAACTTAAATTTCAATCAGCTAACTAAATGGACGACATTAATATCCTTACGAAGCGATCGTCAAACAGAATATTTTTTATCATTTTCTAAAAGGAAAAGTGATCGGGATTAAATTGTACATATTTAAAACGTTTGAGTGTAAAAAATAATAATAATTTAGGTTACGGAACTGTATAAGTTGGCGATTCTTATTTATAGATTTTTTATTCTAAGTAAACTCTAATCGCTACACCAAATAATTTTCTGCAGAAACAAACAGCCATAGTCTCTCACAGAAAGTTAGTGCTTTTAAATTTGACTTTATGAAGTGATTATTATTTATAAATTTTTTAGTCTAAGTAAACTCTAATCGCTACACGAAATAATTTTCTGTAGAAACAAACAGCCATAGTGTTTTAACTCTAGCAGCTAAGTTTCAAAGAACGGGAAAAGGTGAAATAGAAAAAAGGAAAGTGTCGCGAAACGCATGGCGTACAAAGAAATAAATAAAAGAAGAGCCACGAGCTCTGACTTGCAAATAATAATTCTGAAAAGTAGCAAAATGCCGTGAAACAATTGATATCTATGCTAACGACTAAGTACAAACAGTGACAGTGGCACACTATGTTTTTAAAAGCGGTTCGGACATACAAACGGACGTCTCAGTGGTTACTAGTTTGATTCGTTCGATCGGGTCAACCAGTGGTCAACCGCTACAATATTATTAATAAAAATAAAAATAATATATAATTTTTAACTATGTAGTTTCCTATTATAAATTATAAACGTGACATTTTAGAATCGCAATCTTAAATTTTAGGGATAAAAGCGTTAAACCCCCTATACTATATCCCTTGTTGCACTTTGTCTCCTATTCTTTTATTTTTTGCGACTTGTTCCTTGTACTATGGATAAATAAGCACTTTGCCCCCTGAGTCCAAATCCAACGGCAAAAAATGTTGACACGTATTCAAATCCAATGATGAAAAAGTGACTCAGGGGGCAAAGTGCTTATTTATCCATAGTACAGGGGGCAAGTCGCAAAAAATAAAAGAACAGGGGGCAAAGTGCAACATGGGGTATAGTTTAGGGGGCTTAATGCTTTTATCCCTAAATTTTATATAACATGTATGAAATAAGAATGTACAATTTATAAAAAGAATGAGATTTCTCCAAGTATAGGAACAAAAAATCAAATCTTAGTCATCTTAATTCTCTTTGGAGTGAGTTTGTAAGTCAATCAATCTTAATCATCTCATTTCAAAAATATTTTATTTAATTATTAATCACGAACGGCTTATTCAACACACCACACTTTTCTCAATATTCAATATAATTTTAATAAAAGTTTACTTTGCAGAATAACTTAAAATTAAACCTTGTGTCCGTAATTATTGCCTAAAAAAGAGCTTGCAGATAATAGAAGCATTGAAAATGTAAATACCTATTGGGAAGGCAAGTAGGAATTAGTAACAATTAATTATCTTTCATTTATTTAGGAACAACTTCCAATAATTACTCATCAATAGCTTATGCCCTTAATTGTTTCCTCTCCAGCTTCTTTTCCTTATTCAATTCTTCATTGTCTTCTACATGCTAATTTTTCATTTCTTCTCTGGAACCCTAAGCGAACGATATAGAATTAACAAAATAAAGGAAAACCTAATATTTCATGTTCTTTTTCATTCGTTTTCTGTATAAGAGTGGAGGAAGAAATAGAAAATTATTGAGCCGGCGGTTGAGTCGATGCTCCGGGCGAAAAAGCGGCCGGTTTCAGGCCACCTTTTGACGGTTTGTTTCGCTTCCCAATGACAACGGCCAAAACGGCTCCGCCGCCCAGTAAGACATCCGATTGGCGGCTAAACCGGTCGAACAGAGCGGCCCGGTCTGCTTTTGAGAACACAGGTGACACACACCCATTTTTTTGTCGAAGTGTTAGTTTATAATCATCCTAGACTAAAGTGTGTATCAACAAATTTAATTTGTGTGGGTACGTGTAGTGAACTTTTTAAAATAAAAGAAAAGTCAAGTTTTATTTAAGGAATTATGCAAAAGTATAATTAATTTTCGTCTTTGGGACTCCTTGAACTCCACCTATAACCTAATTGACATTCAAACTAAAGATGAACATGTACTATAATGTAGAACTTAGAAGTAAGAAGTAAAGAAATCATTTTAAAAATTGCTTGACTTTTTTTTTAAATTGAAAAGTTGATTTAGGTAAACAAGTCTGTACATAAGTTTGCAGGGAGCGGTGTGGTCGGATATATATCCAAAAACAGTCAAGATTGACAGCAGGCGTTAGCCAATCAGGGTTAGATGTCCAGTATGTACTAAGTGCGTGTGGCTGGACTCTAACCGAGATGTCTCCATCTGATCTTGCGCGGGCCAGTTGGTCCGCAACTCGGTTCGTCTCTCGATAATAAAAGATCAGCCACACCTCCTCAAGCCTAGTCAAGCTCGTCCATACGTCGTGCCATAAGGTCCTCAGCTCTGTGGGATGGGCCCTCCTCCCACATGTGCAGTATGTCAAATAATTGTTAGATCTATTTTACTACGTAATTCTAAAAAATGAGCTTGTAATTGACACAATATACACTAAAGATAATCGTCTAGAATCATCATATTATGTGGGATGGAGAAGTGGTAATGTAATAGCATATGTGTAGCACAATCAAAACAAAAGAGGCAAGAAAATCACATATAATAGTTTCATCACTTGAGACGTAGACTGTCACGCCCCAGATTTTAAAAGATGAAAAATATGGCTTGATGACCGTGTCGCCAAGATAAAAATAAACAAAATGCAACACGAAGTCCTTAAAATAAAAACATTTTATTTAAAAGCTTGCGGAAGCGTCATGACTAAAAACAACATGAACATATTTATACCTTCATACTTTAAGAAAAACTCCTTTCCAAACTATGGTATAGAGCATCTAATATTTTAATGGATATTTAAAACTAAATACTGAACAATACAATGTGAACAATGATAACTAAATGCAGTAACGATCCTTGACAAAATTACAAAATCCCTTCTAGTGCATGACTTCAAACTTGAGACTCGATTATAAACCTAAACTCGATCTCGTAGCTCCCAAAATGCCAAACTAAATCTGAAAATAAAACATTACAAGGGGTGAGTTGCAAATTCAATAGGTAGTTCAGAGTACTTAACTATCGGATCAAGCACAATTTTGAAAAGCTTTATAAAAAATAGCGCACGCAGACAATAATAAAATTAATAACAATATATGCACAAGAAAAACTCCATTTCTTTTACTTTATGAAATTTCACTTTCAAGAGTCGTAATTGTCCATATTTTATATTCTTAATCCAGCGTTAGCCCACTGGCAGACCCAAAGGTTTCCAACAGTAGCCCGTTGGCGGCCCACATGATTCAACGATATTGCCCATTGACAGCCCAAAAGTTTTCAACGTTTGCCCATTGACGGCCCACATATTTTCCAACTGTATACCCGTTGGCGGCCCAAAATCAAATATCTTTCGAACATTATCAATAATTTTCAGAACAATGGGATTCAACTCAAAGCTTATGATTTTCGATCTTTTACAATTACTATTCGTGTTCAATCATACGAAAAATCAATATCCTTCCATATCATCTTGAAAAGTATAATCTTTTGCATGCTTGATCCAAGTTTGAACAAAAATCCATGATTCCTTTCCAAAATAAAATCATTTTCTTTGTTACTTTGAAAAGTATATAAAAACACGACAATCTTCAAAATACAATAAATACAATAATTTACGTTATAAAATAAATAGAAAAGTACAAATAACTACTTATTTGAACCCTGAAGCACGTAAATTAAAAATCCAAGTAGATACTCTAAGGGCGCTAGACCAATCTTGACATGAGTGGGCGCTTTACGTGATGCAATGATCGCACTAATTACATGACATAGATTGAAATATGAAGAATTAACTTTTTTGTTTTTTTTTTTCGGATTAATTATGCCACTAGCACCCGGGAAAAGTAAAAAGAAGAACAAGATTTTGTACTACCATTCTCATCAATCGTGTATATGAGTATATACATAAAAAATTGCCATTAAACTAGGAAACAAATAACAAAAGGAAAGGATAAGTATATTTAAGATACTAGATAGATACAAATCATATAGATATTAACTATAGTGCCTTGATATCCGTGAATGCGGAAGAACCTATTACACTTTAAGTCCAATTCCATTGCCAAAATTATAAACTAAGAATTTGGCAATTTATAGTCTTACGCAAACTTATAAACTCTTAATAGTTCAAAAGGGGATTATTTATGTTAAGATTAATTACTCGATCCTTTGGTATGAAAAGTCCAAGTTTAAAACGTATATTTAAGTATTGCAAGGTTTCGTATTTAAATAATAAAGAACAAATACATTACCATTTTATTAACAGAGAAACATTTATACATGCCAAATAAGTGACAAATTTACTGTCTATAACGAAAGAAGACATAGATAATATGAATCAAATTATATGCAAATAGTTTTCAGATAATACTCATTAAAGATATCAAACTTATTCCTAGTCATTATGGTAAACTAAATTATAAAGTAAACACACCTAACATTATAACAAGATTTTGGGTCATTACATAGACCCACATGTACGTTGTTATAATTTATAATGCGTTAATACGATCCATTTAGACCAAATGAAACTCGAAAGAGTTGATACAAAATGATCTAATAAGAATAATTAGTGAGACGTTTTACTGAAAGAGAATTTACAGTTTTAGACTCCACGTAACTTTTGCGTGGTTCATGTAGCATACCACGGAAGATATGAATTTGCGCATGTAAACGTCGACGAAATATTTGCGCATCATATAGCACTTAATATTATGGATGAAAACGAGGATCTTGAACCTACATCTATTGAAGAATGTAGGCATAGAAATGATTGGCCAATGAGGAAAAACGTGATCAACGTAGATTTAAAGTCTCTTGCGAAACGCGAAGTATTTGGATGTGTCGTACGCACACCAAATGAAATAAAGCCTATGAGATATAAATGGGTATTTGTGCGAAAGCGAAATGCAATTAATGAAATCGCGCGATATAAAGCACGCTAGTAGCACAAGGGTATTACCCAAAGACCGGACATTGATTATAAGGAGACATATTCTCCAGCAGTGGATGCAATTACCTTAAGGTATTTGATTTGTATGACAATACGTGAAAAGCTTGAAATATGATTAATGGATGTCGTTACACCTTATTTATATGGTTCCCTGTAAAATGACATTTATATGAAAATCCCTGAAGGATTTAAGTTGCTTGAAGCACGAACTTTAAATCTCAAGAGATATTTTCAGTCAAACTGAATAAATCCTTGTGTGGCCTAAAACAATCTGTTCTAATGTGGTACAATCGTTTGAGTACATTTTTGTTAAAAGAATGTTAAAAATGATCATATATGCCCATGTGTTCTCATAAACCAAACATGATCTAAAATACATTATTATTTCTGTTTATGTTGATGTTTTGAATATCATAGGTACTCCTGAAGAATTATCAATTATTATGAATTCTTTGAAAAATGAATTTGAAATGAAAGACCTCGGAAAAGCAAAATTTTGTTTAGGTCTAAAAATTGAGCACTTAAATGAAGGAATATTTGTACATCAATTAATTATACTTCAAAAGTGCTTAAACATTTCTATATGGATAAAGCTCATCCATTGAGTACCCATATGATTGGAATATCTCTTGATGTTAAGAAAGATCTATTTCGACATTGTGAAGGTAATGTAGAGCTACTTGGTCCAGAAGTACCATATCTTAGTGCAATCGGTGCTCCAATGATTCTTGTTAATAATACTAGAACTGATATGTCATTGCAGTAAATATATTAGCACGGTACAGTTCTTTTCCAACTCAAAGACATTGAAATGAAATTAAGTATATTTTTTGATACCTTAGAGGGATAATGGATATGGGATTATACTATTCATCTTTATCCAAATCAGGTTTAATTGGCTATGCAGATGCAGGATATTGGTCAGATCCACACAAAGCCCGATCCCAAACAGAATATTTATTCACTTATGATGATACAACTATTTCATGGAGATCTGTCAAGCAGATTTTGGTTGTTACTTCTTCTAACCATGTAGAAATATTATCAATTCACGTGAATGTGTTTGGCTACAATCTATGACTCAACATATTCTTGGAGCATTTGGACTTTCTAACAAGCGAGAAGTTCCAACAACTCTATATGAAAATAATACAACATGTATAGCTCAGTTGAAGGAAGGGTTCATTAAATGTGACAGGACAAAGCATATTTTGCCTAAATTCTTCTTTACTCATGATCTTCACAAGAAAGATGAGACCGACGTTGTCTGAATCTGCTCAAGTGGCAATCTCACAGATTTATTCACAAAAGCTCTTCCTACATTAGTATTTGAAAAGTGGGTGCACAAGATTGAGATGCGCCGCTTAAGAGAAATCAATGGATGTAATGATCAGGGGGAGTGAATATGCACTGCACTCTTTTTCCTTTCGCTAAGGTTTTTCCCACTAGATTTTCTTAGCAAGGTTTTTAACGAGACAGTTTCTTCTAACACATTCATTCATAGATTCATGTACTCTTTTTTCCTTCACTATTGTTTTTGTCTCATTGAGTTTTACTTAGTAAGGTTTTAATGAGGCATGTATTAATGGGCATTCAAGGGGGAGTGTTGCAAACCGACTTGGGATTTCTGAATGCCTCCTGAAGTTTCTTTTATTTACAAAACCCCCAATCTCTTCCTATAAATATGGGCTTACTCCTCACTTGTAATACACACTTTTTTGTGAATTTACTTGTAATATACATTTGAAAATAAATAAATTAGCAAGATTTTGTCCGTATTAAAATCGTATATCTTTTACCACCATAAATACATAAGGATCAAAGAATCTAATTAAGTATACCACTCATGACTACGTAAAATAGCATAACAGTATACTAAGAATCTTATGGCTCATCTTAAATACTATCTTATATAATATAATAATTGTCAGATACGACAAGTATATATGGTAAAGTTTATAATAATTGATAAGCAACAAAACATGATTGGAGATGTGGGTATATGTAAATCTAAAATATATACGTTATTCGAGGTGGGTGAATTCGAAATTGATCTTTTCTTTGTTTTTCTCATTTGATTTGAAGAGAAAATGCTTTTCCACCGCTAGTGATTTTATTATTGGTTTCCACATATCTGGACTTGTAAGTTTTGAGATATTTTTGATTCTTGTGTGTGCATATAATATAGATTGGGCCAAAAAACTTGTATCTACAATCCTGTGAGGGAGCTTGGATGGGGAATACTATTGTACCATCACTGTACAAAACTCTGACAACATGATTCTGCTAATAAAGGAAAAGAATAAAAAAAGAACTCTCATAACATTTTAGTTCTTGAACGATTTTTAATGTACAGTCAAAATAACTTAATTTAGTTATTAAATTAAACAACAACATATGCAACAACTACATCAACTAACTTCAATTCAGCTATCTAAATAAAAAGAGTGAGCCAAATTGTAGGTGCAAGTATAGGTGATCATGATCACCCTTTGCCCGGCCACACAAACGAATCTATTTAAAAAATAAATAAAATAAATAAATAAATAACTCCTATCTCGTTTTCTTATTTTTCATCACATAATCTAGGAAGATCTCAAATTCTAAATATTACACATGGGAAAATTTGTTGCATCATTAAACACGGCCTCCCATTACTCTCTCTCGGTCAAGCGCTGGGTCTAATCCAAACGAATGAACAATGAAAAGTTTTATAACTAGCGATTGTAAATGTCATATGGGCATATAGGTGAGATATATCTTTTTTATTTTTATTCTTATTTCATGAAAAGGAAAAAGGATGTCCATCGAACGTAGAACTTATGTTGTGCATAGGTTTGAAATATTAATGACATAAAACAAATCTTTTTCCACATTAACAGTTGCATAGTGCAATAGTGATTTCACATGAAATTCACGAGAACTTGTAGCAAACCTGCCCAAGTGAAAGAATCCACTTATATGCGCGCCCGCCACGCTCATAATTTGGAGGATTTGCCATTTTGATAATTGGTCATTACTCTCTTATCATTTTTGCCATTTTAGAATGTACACAATGTGGCAATCACTTAACAAAAATGCTCATTAAAGATAAAAAAAAAAAAAAAAAAAAAATATATCGCCGATGAATATTCTAATTGTAAAAACTTTTAGGATGAAATAGTTCCTCTCTAGAGTTTGTTGGTAAAAAGTCATCGACAAAAAACTTTTATCGATGGAAGAATGAATCAATCTCCAAAACAGAGACGGATATTGGGATGATATTATCTGATCCTGTATTTTAAGGACATAAAATTAGGGAGTGACCACGGTCAACGCTGTGGTGCATACTTTGGTGACCACTCCAATTCAAACGTGGAATTCTGGACAAGGAAATGAGCGTCACTTCTCACCTCGCGACGAATCCATTAAGAGAAAAAGAACCATGCATATCAATTGAAAGAATTTCTAGAATCAAGTTTTTATAGTGTGCTCCAACCTATTGTCGTCGAGCAATGTCGTGTACGATTTCTAAATAACCTCATACACACTTTTGTTATAATACTTACTCCTCATACACGAATCTACATATAACACGGACGAATACGTACTTATGGATCATCCTTGTGAGGAACTCCAGGGGCATAGGTCAGTGTGAAGCGAACACTCACGAATATGGATAAATTGGTCGTGGTCGACACCTTTCATGCTGATATATAGGACAAGAACCCTGGATTTTGAAGATTTCCACAGGAAAAAAGACATTGCACAAAAGCAACTATAACTTTTGATACAGTGCTCCGATTGAGGCCCATAAGATATCAAAACAAACGTTTTTCTGTTCACTATAGCTGAAATTATACAAATACTTTTATATATAAAGTTTCAAGTCTCAAACACATCGTGAAAGGAAGTTTCGGAGCAAGACATTTTTTTGGTGCAATATTGTTAGAATTTTAATTTTATTAGAGTTTTAGTAGTATTAGATTTTATTATTATTAGATTTATTTCCTTTCTGAATTTATTTCCTAGTAGGATTCTATTTCTTACTTTAGTTAGGGTTTTTGAGAACTATATATAGTTCTTCTTCTTTGTATTTTATTAGCTTTTGATTATTTATGAAATAAAAATAAAAATTGAAAGTTCATCTGGTGGATTCCAGAATCCTGGTGGATTCCAAGTTTTTTTTCATCGACTACACGTTGGTGTGTCGATATGACGTTTTCGTTCTGCGTCACATGCACATGGTATTCCCAATGCCGACCCCAACCAAATAAGAAATTAACATTAATGATATAACAACTCGACACAGTTATTTGAAATAGAAAAGGGTCTTCAAGTTAAGTACAAGGATAATTCTTGTTACGAGCTGACCAAAACAACCACTTCCACATCCTAACATGAAAACATGATCTTAGAAAATTCAAATCAAATATTATCTCTTGCAAATAAAAGTAGAAACCTAATATAGAAACTAACACCTCTATTATTATTTATTTCATCCCCTTTCATCTTCTAGTGTCCTCAACCGCAAATGAGATTGCCAAACTGCATACCAAAGAGATTATTAGGCACCATGTTGTTTTTATTTGTTTACAGATAAGCTTTCGTTCAACTTTAATCATCACCTCTATGGGTTTTGACATTATATTATGTTTCACGAGCTACTCTTATCTTCATCCTTGTCATATGCATGTATCGGTTTTGCAAGAATGTGTTTCATTGGCACTCCAAGTAGATTGTTCTTGCTCTGTATCATGAAAAAAGATTATTAAATCAAGAAATTTACCGGCACCATAAATAAAATATTACTTACAATTTGACATGAAGCGTTATAAATGTTGCAAACTGGAAACTTTTGCGGGCAGCAACCGAAATGGTCTTTGCAACAAATGGCATTCTCAAGCTCGCAACATCCCCATGTAAAGCAAATGCCCCTATGCTCATATTTGCAGCAACATGTTGTGTTTTTTTGACAACTAGTCGTATCATCACAAATGTGGGGGGAGGGCGGTTGGAGGGGAGACGGGGAAGGCGATAGGCTTGGGCTTGGTCGGGGGCTAGGAGTAGGGGGACTTTGGCTAGTCTTAATTGGATAAGAGGGATGCAAAGCAATAGAACAACGACCATATTTGGAAGGAATGTCTCGTTGCAGGCGCATGTACCCTTTTTCTCCCCAGCTTTCACCCCATGAGTTCCTGATAATCCAGTATTTAGTGTCGTAGGAGAAATCATACCCGTAGCCAACGACATTCACATCGTGGTTCATGGTCAGGCCACAATCTCCATTAAATACACCCTGAAGGAAGGTGTAAGAAAGAACAATATTACCTTAGAAATTTGTGACTCTTAACATAAATTAATTGTATGAGATAGTATTAGGGGCACTGCCAATATGTCCCTCCAACATGCTACATGAGTATGATTGGAAGGAATCTCTTGTAACACTTCATGTACTACTCTACCGCGTAATTGTGATGATAACACGTGATTTAATTTTGTACGATAACTACAGATTGAGTAGTTATATAGTGCAGAAAGTAGCTATTAACTTTTTGCTATATACGACAAGAGGGAAACTTACTGATTCATATAGTTGAAAGTCTCTCCCACTTGCATCAAGCGAAGTGCTCACAGGCTGATTTGCGACCGCCTTCATCACTGCTTTTTCGTTATTCGAAGGAGGACTTTCATAACCGTCAATAGTTACAACTTTGACATTTCTCTACATACAAATTAAACAAGAGAAAGGGTTAAAAAAAATCAAAGAATTTCTTTATGCTCCTTAAAGAATTTGTCATGTAAATTCTAGAAAACTAACCTTTTTTTGATCACACGCCCCATCCCTTCCATTGTAAGGATAATTTTCTCCGCTGTTAATGCCTCTGTTGTATTTAATGAAAATAAACGCAATGTCTGTAGAACCTCCATGGCATCCTTTATTACGTCCTGATGTGTCGCAATCCACCAATTCTTGCTCAGAAAGTGAGATAAAATCTCTGGTAACTATTTGGTTGATTCCTTCCACCGAAGCAATTGCCGAGAATGCCCATGAACTCCCTTCGGTTCAAAGATAACCAAACAAAATATCATTATCATAATATTACTCAAATATCTATGCGAGAAAATTAATAGAGAAATACTATCAAAAAAGGCAATGTAAACAAAGTCAGTAAGCATGTCACAAAGCGGAATATCGGAACTACTGAACTATCGTGTCATCTAAAAGTTCAAACTTATAGAGAGTTATATATTTTTGTATACATATCTTTCGACACGCTTCGTTGCGTGCAATGTCATACTTATTTTTCCTTGTCACATGACGTTTTTCAATAAATAGGTGACAGTGAGATTTAAACACTAAACCTCTGTAGATTTTAGCCCCAATAGCATATTGAACTGTCGTTTTTATCTAGAACTCAAGTTTATAGAATAATTAGACATTTATATTTTGTTATATGATTTCTAAGAGGAACTACCCGTGACTCAAATAGAGACATATATAAGAAATAAAAGAAGCTTACTGCAGCTGCCTTGATCTTTGATGGGACCAACGGCGCCTTTCGCCCTCCAGTCAATGGAATCCGGCAAGTTATCCCCCTCTCTCGGTTCGTACCTATCGCTCGCGGACACATTACTCTCCCCAAACCCGAGATTGAGATACGTATCCCGGTACTCCTTGTTGGTTATATCTGCAAACCGGTTCAGCCCCAGCTTGTAAGTCAGGCCCGGAGATGCGTTCTGCTTTATTATGTACTTCAAGTTATCCTTAAAAATCTCGAACCTCTTCCTCTTCTCTCCTGGCGAACTGTACGCTTTTCTGTGCTTCTTCATCCAATATACGAACTCGGGCATCAACTCGTCTTGAGAAAGGAGGTTGGTTAGTTCAGTTTTGACGTTGTTTTTCTCGTCGTAGGATATGATGGACATGATATCCGAGCCATTTGTTTTGGCTACAAGTGAAGTGACAAAGAGAGCTAGAAGAAGGAAATAAGCTGCCATGCTTTTAGATATTATAAATCAATCGTTTTGTTCTGAAAGTGGGTGCATGCATGGGAATGGAATGTGGAGTGGAAATATATAGGCAGATCGGAGGCCAGGGTAGAATGGGAAGTTAGCATATAGTGCGAAATTTGGCTCTAACAACTCTTTGGACTCCATCTTTCACGTAGAAAATCACTTTTTCAATATTAATTCCTATTTATGCAACACATAGAATAGCATTAATGTTCCTTACCAATTTCATTATCACGAGTTCAATATGACAACGTAAGTTTTTCATTCAAAAATAAATACAAAAAATATTGTGATCATCAGACTAATTCCATTTACAAACAATAATTTCTATCAGTATTTAGCATGAGAATATATACTGAAGTATAAATAATTTATGAAACAACACAAGAAATTACCCATTCTTCATCCTTTAGTTTTTTATAAAAGTGTGTTGAAAGACATTCAACAAAACAGTACTGTATTAATTTCTCGCTTGTAAGTACAAATAAATAACGGAAATTAATCTATATATGTTATATTAAGTATCATATCACAATGCTATCTATTAACTTTCATTCACTATTGTAATATAAGTATGAATATATCTAAAATAGTGAAGTGCACGAAATATTTACCCAACTTCTTACAGAAAAAGAGTCGAATTATGACTTTTCAATAATTATACGTACCTTTCATATAAAATATGCGTGTGTGAGTGTGGAATTATTGGTCCATTAGCAGATCGTTTTCCAAGCTCTAAGTTTCTATTGACTAGTAAGTTAGAATAATTTTTCATACCTTGTAAAACTTTATTAATCTTAATTCGCATAGCAAATAAGTTCTAGTTGTTTTCTTGATGATTAACTGATCAATAAAAATCTGAAAAATCCATGCATTTCATGATCTTTGACATGGAAAATAAAAATAAAATTAAAAAAAAAAAGAAAAACCATTAGAGATGATATCCATGACTAGGTGAAGTTAAGAGAAATTGTTCTGTAATGGTGGAAAAACTGTAGAGTTGTTATATTAATTAGGTTTAGAAGAAAAAGAAAAAAACGTTAAGGAACCAAGATGTAGTCCAAGTGGCAAAAAATGAAAAAATAGTTTGTCAGGATGTAGTCCAAGTGGCAATCTAAAAGGTATGATGTAGTAGAAAACATTATTGATCAGAAACGTTAATGAGAGAATTAATTAATGTTAGGCTTGAGAATTATTTTCTAGTACAAGTATTATTTTGTTATTAACTCCATTTTGTACTCG
This sequence comes from Misopates orontium, assembly GCA_946800315.1. Lineage (NCBI taxonomy): Eukaryota > Viridiplantae > Streptophyta > Magnoliopsida > Lamiales > Plantaginaceae > Misopates > Misopates orontium. Next base: position 4,642,624 of record OX326951.1, read on the forward strand.
ATTTTTACTTCTTCTACTCTCGACTAAAGAATCCAAAGGAAATCGATTCTTTTACAAGGCTACACCACGTTAATTGTCGAGACTCCATTTTTTTCCATCATTGGTCCGTTTTGGTTTTGGTAAAATCTTTCTCATAATTCATTTTATCTCTCTGATAATTTCAAATTCAAACCTAGCTAGACATTTTCCCCAAAAGCTACAAATTAATTTATCCTCTTAATGATGACGAATTTTTCCATAGCTTCTGAAACTAATAAAATTAAGAATTTGAAGAAAGCCAAGACTTAATGGCGAGATCTGTAATTCAAAGAAAACTCAAAACTGTAACTTGCAAAAATTTGAAGAAATGAAATGCTTATGCCCTGGAAACTTATGTCATGTATAAATTACCATAAAAGAGCATATCTTTGTACAAGACAGTGTGAGTCCTCTTTTTTTTTTTTCGCAAAATGTGTTCGCTTTATGTGTAAGGCGTAGTGCATGTGGTAGAAAAGGGTATGTGTTGTTTTTTTTCTTCATGCAAAATGTTTATGCTTATGTGTAATAAGTGGTGGGTATAGTGAGGATTATGTACTTGTGAAAGTGACTAGTTTACATTTGTTTGTGATTTTAGTTATTAAAATATTTCTCATATTGTATTGTTGTAGAAATACTTAACGTGTGCAAACGGATTAATCATTTAACTTTTGAGATCTCAGAAAAAAAAAATTGACTTATGCAAACGTTGCATCATTCAGGTGGTAGAAGTCTACAACTAATGATTCAGATCATATCCGATTGCATCAGTGTTGTTAAAACCGGACCGGACCGGGGTCCGGCCCCTTGTCCGGACACTAGTTGAACCGGTTCAACCGGTTCGACCTGTAAAACCAATGAACCATTGGCTACACCGATTCGATGCCCGGTCCGGTTTTAAAAATATTGGATTGCATAAATTAATTTTCCATACTTTTACATTAATAACCGAATGTATGAAACATATTATCATGTAATGGTTGCATAAAATAATAGTTTAAAATGATCATTTGTTTGAGAAACAGATAATTTTGTAACAACTCCAAAAACTTAAATGATTAAACGAAAACCACCGATAAATGATTTTAAGCACTCTTTAAAAATCAAAATGAGGGGCGTACGATATTAGAAAGTTTTAAATGACAACCACAGAATAAGTGTTTCTAAACACTATTTAAAAATCAAAATGAGGGCGTACGATATTAGCTCTAAAGTACATTGACAATGAATGATGGCTATAATTTAATTAAGTTGACATCTCCACGGTTAACTTATAAGTTACAACTTACAATGAGTTAATGAGGGCGGCGTGTTACGACTTACAATGAATTAATGGCTAATGGCTATGATTTTAATTTTGACATCTCTATACGGTAACACTTACAATGAACGAATCTTAATTTTGAAAGGTAAGAGAGAATTTTGAAAAGTTTTAGCTTCTATATCAAAAAATTCGAAGGCATAAAAGATTACTTTGTTGGGGGAAGAATGGAGCAGGAAGACTAATTTTTGCTTAAAAGGAAGCAAAGAACTTAAGTAATATTAATTATCTTCTTTTTTGGTTTATCATCGTTGGCTAATAAGCTACCTGCAATTGTATATTTTCGGAGAGATCGTGCCCAGGATTATGGTAAAACTAAATTTATTCGTATGCTATCTTTATTAATTCTCTTATTATCCATATCGACAGATTTGGTAGCCCGAACAGCATGAAGACAAATTGATTGTAATTTGGCATGCAAGATACGATTTTGCAGAAACTAGAATTGATACATCAACGTCTCATTTTGATTCATTTATAAAGGGTGTTGATATATTCAGAGGAATTTTCCTAATCACAACAGAGCAATTTGAACAAAATCTCTTTCTTACCCTTCTCATAAAACAATATGTTATTCATATCCAGTGATTGTGCTTCTCATAAAAGGATACATTATTCATACCTAAACAAGCTTCATTAATTGAGGGAATATTGCAAAATATATTCACAAATAATCTGCACCTAAATTTAACTATACTTACCTATATTTAATTATGCTTTAAAGGTCTAAAAAGTGTATCAACTTTTTTATTGCGTGAAAATAAGTTATACAGCAGTTTTTTATTCCTTTAAATTAATAAAAAAATTGTTGTTATGAATTAGGACAAATTAATTCTTTTTTAGTTTTCTTAATTTTTGAAGATACTTTTATAAGATCAATTTTATTACTTCTTAGTTAGATTTCAGAACAAATATTTAGCCGTGATTATTTGCTAATGTGAGTTTCAACTTCCAAGTAATTTTAAAAAGTCAAACTAGTAAATACTCAAACAAATATTTTAGATAAAAATCTTATCATCCAATTCGAGAACTAGATACTCATACAGTTTGATTTGTGTATTCAATTTAAGACTTGAATAATTACGCATCTTATTTCTTTGAAATTTCAAGGTAAATGTATTGTTTTCGTATTTTTAAGGCAAATAATTCATATAAGTTATTGATGTCTTTCTTTTTGGTGTTTCATATTTTAAAATTAATGAATTGGTAAGTTAATCAATATAAAAAAGTTACATTTGTATTTTCTGTTTAAGTAAATCAAGAAACTAATAGGAAATTAGATTTGTGCATAAATGAATGAGAGAGAGAGAGAGATTCATACAATAAATTCTCCAAAGATTACAGATGGTGGTTTATGAATTAATGTGATTATGGTTGATTTGGTAAAGGACAATTTTAGAATTTTATGAAGAATTGCTCGGTTATTAGGGATCTTGCTCTGGATATATCATTTGCCATTTATAAAATATCTTGAATATTGTTAAAATGACAGTACTACTCACATTCCATAAACAACCAAAGAAAAAAAGAAAAAGAAACACCCACATTCCATAAACAAATATTACGAAAATGAGAAAAATCATCTTTTGGATCTTATAGTGAAAAAGCCTTTAAGTTGCAAAAAGATATATAGTCAGATGAATAGTAAAATAAAGAATTATAAAATAAAAACATTAATGACTATTTGTGAATTTAATTATGTAGTCAATGATAGAATAAAATAGCTTATATTATTTATTTATTATTCTTATGTATTTAACTATATCCTACTAGACTAGGTTTACCAAGAAACCTTTTGTAACATATAAATACTTGTAATTACTTTTGTGAATGTCAATAAAACATATTTTCTCTACATGGTATCAGCAGTCTCCTGACCTGCGACCCCTCTCTCTCTTCCCCCCCCCCCCCCCCCCCAAACCCTAATTCACCCGCTAGCGCCTTTTTCACCGACAATATAGTCTAACCCTCCCTCCCCCGCGACGCTCTCCTCCTCTTCTTCAGGCTCGGTGCCCAATCCTCACGAACCCTCAAAACCTCTCGTTGTCGTGAATCTCAATCACTGCATCAAGCTCACCGCCACAAACTTTCTTTCCTGGCAACTTCAGATTGTCGCTACTCTTGAAGGCTATAGTCGTGATGGTTTTCTTGATGGGTCTTATTCCTGCCCGCGCGCTGTCATCTCCTCCGTCAAGGGAGACGTTCCAAATTCGATGTTTAAGACATGGAAACGCCAGGATCGTCTTCTCTTTTTTGCTCTCATCGGCACCCTGGCGGCAGATGTCGCTCCCATGATCAGATGTACCAGCACTGTCAAAGATGCTTTTGATACACTCGTCTCTATCTATGCAACCCCTACTTGGGGTCACATCAAGGAAATCAAGACACAACGAAGCATCTGACAGAAGGTTCTAAATCCATCTCCGAGTACCTTCATCAGGCTAAAACGTTTTTTGATGAATTGGCTCTTCTGGGAAAACCAATGGATCATGAGGATTTTACTGACTCTATCTGTGACGGCTTAGATGAACAATACAAAGGCATTGTTCACAATGTCAAATACCGTGATACTTTGGTCTCTTCTTAGCCCTACATGAGACCTTTCTTAACCGTGAACCGGAGCTCCTAGCCACACAACCTGGACTTCTTCCGACCCATGTTACTGAAAACTCAGCGGAGCAACGCTTCACCGGTGGCCATGGGCGCGGCCGTCGCGGCTCTCCTCGCGGCGGTCGTCGCGATCGCTCAGGCCATTCCCATCCTTATCTCGATTATTGCCAGGCTTGCGGTGTTCAGGGCCACACCATCAAATACTGCCCTAGTTTTTGTATCCTGGCCACCAATAAATCGACCCCGCCTCCTCCACAGCCATTTGGCACGCCGTGGCAACCGCGTGGTCCATCTCCCTGGAACGGCTCCTCGGTCGCGCCTCCTCAGGTTCATTATTCAACTAATGCTCCTGAATCCGGTAATTAGATACTGGACAGTAAAGCAAGTCATCATGTTACTTCAAATCTCCAAAATCTTTCTCTACATGCACTGTATTTTGGGTTTGATGAAGTTATCGTCGCCAACGGGTCAAGCTTGTCTATAACTCATGTTGGTTCTGGTATTATTTCTTCTCCCACTTGTTCTTTTAATCTTAATAAACTTCTTTGTGTCCCCTCTGCTCGTCATAGTCTTATCTCTGTATCCCAATTCTGCAAAAATAATAACACCACCATCGAGTTCTCACCCTCATCTTTTCGTGTCAAGGATCAGCTTACGGGGGCAATCCTGGTCTAGGCCAACACTAAACGCGGTCTCTATCATGGTTCTCTTCCAAGCCTTCCACGTCTGTCGACCCACCTCTTTTTGCTTTCTCTACTGTTAACGCTTCCGCTTCTGCTTGGCATAGCCGGCTCGATATCCCTCTAGCACAATTTTGAATTCTATTTTATCCGTTTTTTAGTTAGATACTTTGGGTGCTACGTCACCTTCTTTCAATTCCAATGTTTGTCAATACAATAAAATGCATAAATTACCTTTTCATGTTTCTACAATTGTGTAGAATCATCCTCTTCAGGTTATTCATGCTGATGTTTGGACCTCCCCGTTTCTTTCTATTGAGGGTTTAAATATTATTTTGTGTTTGTTGACCACTTTACTCGATATTCTTGGCTTTATCTTCTAAAACGTAAAAATGATGTTCAACAAATCTTTATTAAGTTTCGTGGCCTGGTTGAAAATCAATTGAATCATAAAATCAAAACCTTATACTCTGATAATGGTGGTGAATATGATGCAATATCCAACTTTCTTGCTTCCTCTGACATATCTCATCTCACATCCCCGCCTCATACTCCTGAACATAATGGTATCTGTAAACGCAAATATCGTCACATTGTTGAAACCGGCCTTACTCTACTCCATCATGCATCCATCCCTCTCTTTTATTGGTCGTGTTCTTCCCACGACCACTTATCTCATAAATCGCATGCCTACTCCTCGACTCTGAGATCTCCTTACCAGTGTCTTCTTGGCCTTAACCCAAACTATTTCAAACTTTGGGTCTTTGGCTGTCTCTATTATCCCTGACTTTGCCCACATACGCCTCACAAACTTGCCAGACGCTCTGCTCCCTGCGTTTTTCTGGGTATTCAACATCACAAAGTGCCTATCTTTGTCTTGACCCCTGATAATCGTGAGTTAGTATTTACGAATGAAAATGTATAAATATATTAGAAACACGAGGCAAAGAGCGTTACCAATAAATTTATGGGTACGGAATGCCAATCCCGACCCGAGGAGGAGGCTTGCATAATTTACGGTCGGGCCTGAAAATGTTCCAAGTTGTCTACGTATCCCACATAGGGGAATCAGACCAAGATAGTTCCTTTGTTGTGTAGAAAAACAGATACACTTAGTGGAAAGTGTACTATTTTACCATTGTTGTAATGGCCTTGTATGGTATTTTTTGTGTGGTGGAGTTGGAGAGGAGAAGCCAAGAGAATTCCTTAGACTAAGTGGAGATTGTAGAGAAAAAGAGAGGACCCTTGAAATGAGGGAGATGGCCTCTTTTATAGAGGTCTTGCATGTGTGTAGCGTGACAAGTGTTAAGGTGGAGTGTGACACTTGTGGGGAGTCTTAGTACCATATGTGGGAGTTAGTGTGCCAAGTGGATGGGGTTGGTATGACATGTGTCTTGTAGTGTAGGGCATCGTATAACATAAATAGGGGGTCGTATATCTAGCCATCGTGCCCGTATATTCGACGGAGAATATTTGTCATAGTATTTGAATACCTAGATAATTAGCGTCATAAGCCTCGTATTCGACTTAATAAAATGAGCCCTCGTAACTTCATATTCACTGGGTTGTTTGGACCAGGTCGTTAAATACGTTAAATTAAGTTTTATATAATAATTATGCAAATTAAATTAATAATTAATTTTTCTTTTCAAGACCCCTCGAACTTCAGCTATAACCTAATATACATTTGAATTAAAGACATGGATGAAAGTTTCTTTTCTTTTCCTCGAAAACTACCGAAACGTTTTCATTTTTAACTCTGTGAAAAATAAACACACACTATTTTCTACATCTACTGTGCGCGAAATTTCCGAAAGATATCGAAACATTGTGAAAAGTTTCTAATATTTAAAGAACCGAAACATACTGTCGAAACGAAACTTTGATCCATTATATATGAAATATAAGATTGAGGTAATGAGTCAATAAATAATCGTAAAATTAGTTTGACTTTCATAATTGTATAAGGATTAAAGAATCTAAGTCAATCACACATGATTACATAAAATAGCATAACAGTTTACTAAGAATTTTATGGCTCAACTTAATACTTTCTTATTGATAAGGGTAATATCAATTGAGTGAGGTAAATGGGATAAAAGTGACGTGTATAGGGTGAAATTGGGTCGTATAAAACGAAGGGTAAGAACGCATTATTCATGAACTAAGTGTTTTTACGAAGCGTACCTCGAATAGAACTAGGCGTAGTATTGCAGAAATCCTCTCTCTAGAAATGTAGAATTGTGTTGTATTTTTCTTGATGAAATAATCCGTACAGCCGTAGTATATATAGGTTGCCGAGCTCGACGCGTAGCGTCTTATGATTGGTCGTCGGGCACGGCTCGTATTAAAGTGACCCACGAGGGACGCCATTTAAGACTTACACATCACGTGGGTCGTATTCAATTGTGCTCATTGAAGAGCGTGATCCTTAAAGATCGTGATCCTTGAAGATCGTGATCATTGAAGATCCGTCGGACCTGTCAGACTCAAGGGTCGTAATTAATGCCTGCCTGACCGCCGCCGACAGCTCTTACACTTATCAGTGCTCTGTCATTCACGTGGTTATTCGACCGTAACTTTATGGTCATTCGATCCTCGATCTCAGAAGACGACCCCTTTTATTCGACCCCTTTTATTCGACCCCTGTTTGGCTCGCGGTTATCCGCTATCGTAACTTCCGGTTTTACAACCGTAATTATACGGACCATTATCAATAGTCCCCCCAGTTTCGACTCCGATGAGTCGGGGTCGAAATTCTTGGTAACTCGCCTGCTCTGCATCGAATATCTATTCGCATCGTATTTGACCTTCGATGACGTCATCTGTCGCTTTTGTAACGGCTGCGCATCGTGCGGATTCCAACCGTTAGCGTTTTCAATACGCTAAGTCTTGATGACATCGTGGGTCAGCCTTATCGTATCGTGAGCGAAAATGTCGGGCGCGTGGTGCAGATTGTGTGTCAGGGCTTTTAAATGCACTGGGCTCGAGACACCCCACTTGAGCACTTGATGCAACGTTAGTGTGGGCGTATGTTTAGTCTACCGTAGTTGATAATTGTAATTTTAACTAAGGCGACTATGTGTGGATAAGATTCCGCACACGTTGCAGATGCGACCAATAATTGATGGTGCTTGGATTTTTTTCCAAGATAACTTTTCAAGTACAAAAGCATGTGCTGATATTCATATCTTGTCTCGTTTTTCACATAAGTTTTAAAGCGATGGTGAGTTTTTGCCATGCTCTGATTATTGCGCTTTTTGCTTTGGAAGCTTTGCTACTTGGAGCTGCCGCGATGTCGACTGAGGGTTTAAGCATCTACCTTGTTTTTCTAGCAATCTTTCAGATTGCCATTTTGGTATATGGCTATAGTATGCTAGGATTTATCTGATGATGTACATGTTGCCTCATTTGTATTTCGTATCGCAAAGCTATGTAACTGTTTGACTTTATGAATAAAAAGTCTTTGACGATACTTTGTGTTAAATCGAGTGACTCGATTGTTGATTTGACGTTTGAAGGAGTTTGAATATAATTTTTCCTTCATAGAGTCATGTTTATTTTGTCAAGCTTCTAGCGTGCCGAGGGATTCTCGCACTTATCGCATCGGTGCTTACAAATCGCCAATGTAATTAATAATACGCCGAGAGATGCTCGGGTTTAGGTAATCGGATTTATCTAATCTGCCGAATTTATAATATGCCGAGACGTTCTCGGGTTTACAAAATCGGGCTTGGAAATTTTCCGAATTAATTCGCTAAGTGCCAAAGGATTTTCGGGCTTATCGCATTGGACATACAGTATTTCAACGATTTGGACTTAGGCCGAAAAACGAACTTAATAGACTTTTAACCTCGAAGAATCTGAATCTTCCATTTGAAGAATTGAATCTTCCATTTGAAGAATTGAATCTTCCTTTTTGTCGAAGAATTGAATATTCCATTTAAAGAATTGAATCTTCCTGTCGAAGAATTGAATCTTCCATTTGAAGAATTGAATCTTCATTTTTGAAGAATCGAATCTTCCTTCTTGTCGAAGAATTGAATCTTCCTTCTTGTCGAAAAATTGAATCTTCCATTTGGATCGAATATTTTAGGCCTAGAACCGAATTTAATCGACTTCTATCCTTGAAGAATTTAATCTTCCTATATGATCGTTGAAGAATTGAATCTTCCATTACGATCGTATGTATTTAGGCCTAGGAATGAATCGAATCAAGTTCTAGCCTTGAAGAATCTAATCTTCCACTCCGATCAGTTTTTTTTTATATTCATACAACCTAGAACCGAATTTAATTGACTTCTAGCCTGGAAGAATCTAATCTTCCACTCCGATCAGTTTTTTTTTTTTTATATTCATACGACCTATTCCTCTCCCCCCGAAAAACGAAGTTCACCTTGAGTGAACTAAGGCCCCCCCCCCCCCCTTTTTTTGGATGGAAGGGTTGCTCAGACTTTGTATGCTTCTTGGATCGTGCAGATCCTTCGCATGAAGCTTGCCGGGCCTTAGAATCGGGCTTATAAATTTGGCGAATTAATTTGGCGAATTAATTTAAAGTTTGCCCAGACATGCTCGGGCTTCTTGTGCTTCGTAAGCAAGCTTAAAGTGATTGAGCTTTGTGATCGCGGCCCCGATGCCTCCTCCGCGTTTTTTCTTCTTCTTTTTCCTCTGACCGTGGAGGTCCGATTTGCGATAAACTCCTTCAGGTACCCTAGGCTGATCAAACGCTCGATCTCGGATCACAGCGTCGTGCAACTGTTGGTCATGTGACCCCATACTCGGTGGTACCTGCAGCACTTCTTTGTTGACTTGTACTTCTCTGGATTCTCTGGATGTGCTGGCCATGTGGCAATTCGGCCCAGCTCTCCCACGGACATCACCGGAAGTACATTTTGGGGGCCGGTCGTGAGGGGCGTGAATTTCAAGTTCCTATGAACTCTGTTATCGTCATCCTTTCGACCCGACGGCCCCCCTCATTTTTGTCCCTTGGTTTGGACGATTCGGTTTTCTGCCCTTGCTGGGCTATTCTCTTGGCCTTCTTGGCTTCTTCGGTCATTATGAATGGAGATGCCCGCTCCATCAGCTCATTCATGCTTCTGACCCTTGTTCCGTACAAGGAGTCCGCAAAAGGACAGTCTTTTAGCCCGTGGGTCAGCACATCCACCAAGCCATCGGGATTAGGGTTGGAAATTTCGAGGACTGCATCGAAGAATCGCTGCATGAAATCCCGGAGCGATTCCTGATCCCCTTGCGTCATAGTGTAGAGATATCCCATTGAGTGCGGGATTCTTCGATTGCAGGCAAAATGCGACACGAACTCCGCCGTGAGTTGTGCGAAAGACGAGATGGAGGCGGGTAGCAGATTGAGAAACCAAGTGGCCGCCCGCCCCACCAGCGTGCTTCGGAAAACACGAGATAACGCCGCGTCGGAAGCGACGATAAAATCCATAGCGTTCAAGAACGCATCTACATGGTTCTTGGGGTCCCCAGATGTTCTTTCCCCAGTGTATACGGGGAGCCCCCCCCCGGTCGTTGATCATGTGTGATTCTGAGATTTGCAATCGCGTCGATGAACGGGCTTTGTCGGATTATCGGGTCGTAATGTGACCCCGCAGATCTCTGCAACTCTTGAAGCTGCCTTTGCATCTGCACAATCGCCTATTCGATTGGCTCGAGGAACTGCTCTCTCTCAGACCTTGGCTGAACCGTGTCCTCATTCCTATTTTCCCCTTGGGCTGGTGTTGGCGTTTGCACATTGTTCACCACCGTAGGTTGAGGATTCTGGGTCGGCACATCCTGGTATCGAGAGCGAGTTCTCCCCCGAGATTCCTGCCAATTTCCGTCTCGACCCTGAGGGCCCTGGTGATTTGACGGGATCGGCTCATCGGTCATACGGTCAGAGATTTCCCGAACCGAGCGAAAAGCGGGCGATCGTTGTTGAGATGACACCTGATCAGGGGAGGGATGTCCGTGCCCCCTTGATGTTTCTCTCATCACCCTACGAGCCCCGTCTTCGGCCGCCTCTCGCAACATTTTCCTTAAACCGTCTCGTGAAAGAAACACGAGATCTGTCGTGTTTTGGCGTCTTGGCACGAAGGATTCGCTACTATCCTCCGGCACATTTCTGACGCCATTAGCGCTTGTTTCCTGGTTGGAAGCCATTTTTCTTATCTCTCTTTTTTTGAAAGGTTTAACTGATTTCTCGCAATACTCGCCTCTATCTCAGCTATCTCAAGGAACCTAAGTGTGTTCCCACAGACAGCGCCAAATTGATAAGGGTAATATCAATTGAGTGAGTTAAATGGTATAAAAGTGACGTGTATAGGGTGAAATTGGGTCGTATAAAACGAATGGTAAGAACGCACTATTCCTGAACTAAGTGTTCGTACGAAGCGTACCTCGAATAGAACTAGGCGTAGTATTGCAGAAATCCTCTCTCTAGAAATGTAGAATTGTGTTGTATTTTCCTTGGTGAAATAATCCGTACAGCCGTAGTATATATATGCTGCCGAGCTCGACGCGTAGCGTCTTATGATTGGCCGTCGGGCACGGCTCGTATTAAAGTGACCCACGAGGGACGTCATTTAAGACTTACACATCACGTGGGTCGTATTCAATTGTGCTCATTGAAGAGCGTGATCACTGAAGATCGTGATCCTTGAAGATCGTGATCATTGAAGATCCGTCAGACCTGTTAGACTCAAGGGTCGTAATTAATGCCTGCCTGACCGCCGCCGACAGCTCTGACACTTATCAGTGCTCTGTCATTCACGTGGTTATTCGACCGTAACTTTATGGTCATTCGATCCTCGATCTCAGAAGACGACCCCTTTTATTCGACCCCTGTTTGGCTCGCGGTTATCCGCTATCGTAACTTCCAGTTTTACGACCGTAATTATACGGACCATTATCACTTATAATATTCAATATAAAAATGGCCAGATACGACAATAAATATGGTAAAATATATAATAATTGATAAACAACGCAAGAAGATTGAGATATTATTATTATTATTATTATTATTATTATTATTATTATTATTATTATTATTATTATTATTATTATTATTATTATTATTATTATTATTATTATTATTATTATTATTGTTGTTGTTGTTGTTGTTATTTTTATTATTATTATTTACACCATCGTTGTACACATAGAACTCTTGTAACATGACATAAATTTTAGTTCTCCTTGAACTATTTTTCATGTACTGTCAAAATAACTAAACTAATTAATTAAATTAAACAACAACATACACAATAACTGCATCAACTAACTTCAATCCAACTAAATAGATAAAGAGAATATATCCCACCTAGAATTTTTGTAGTGCATAGTTTAAAAATCTTAACACCATAAAAAAACTTTTTCAGCATTTACGTTTGCATATATAGTGCAAATGTGCAATAGTGGTTTCACTAGAAATCCACGAAACTTGTAGTAGACTTACAATGTGAATGAGTTCACTTATATCAGTATTTTTATCGGAACAACAACCTTATTGATTAAAGGTTCGATCGGTGGACTGTTTGAATCATTGGTTCAACCGGTATCCAATATTTACACTGCATATTATATTTATGAATTTATATGTATACATATTTCAAATTTCAAAAAATCACGTTGAACCATGATATATATATATATATATATATATATATATACAACTTCATATCGTCACTTCAAGTCAGAAATTACATATCCTAGTTTTGAATCCAACATCAAATATGAAATCAAATATTCAAAATAGATAATCTTCGAAGTTTAAAATGGAAAATACTCCACAAATGATTTCAGTCCAAATGACAAAACATATAATCTTTTTTGACTAGTGTATACTTCACGGCAATTTAGGGCGACTTCACGGCGATCTCACAGTGGCAAACTCAGACGAACAACATAGGGGGGGACCGAGGATTTCTATCTTACAGGACCCAATCAAATCATTTTCAACAACAAATCAGGCTTCTGCGCCAAATTCAGAAAATGGTTCAAACCTAGGGTTTGAAGATTTCTCTAATGCAGGTAACCAAAAAAGATCATGAGTGACGTACGAATTCAAAGCAATCAACAAAATGAATAATTCCATGCCTGTTTCGATGGGCGGTAATACTGGGGAGCATGTGTCATATGCAAGTAAGGTTCGACCCAAGGACGTGAAAATCACGAAAAATTCTCTGTCGGATGAGCGGGATAAGATTAGGGTTTCGGATTCGTCTGAGAATGACCCTTTTAAGTCTATTGAATTTTCAGAGGAGATGGAGAACCTTTTGTGCCAAGTACCAACAATGGCAGAATACAATCCTCATCAAATCCCTCGAGAAACCATGGTACTACCCAAGTCAGGTGAACAAACTCAGTTCGATTTGGAAGTTGACAGCGGATAGTGAATTGGTGGATTTAGGATACGGAAGTTATTGCCTTAAGGGAATCACGGGCGTAGGAGGGATTTAATCCTAACTTAGGGACCATGGCAAATTACCGGCACTTTTCTTTCAATTCGCAAATGGATGCCGGACTATAGAGCGGACAATGATCGAATTGAACACGCTATCACATAGGTGCGTGTTTTAAATCTTCCAGTTGAGCTATTTCGAGAATCGGTGATCCAAACCATAGCGAGTTGCATTGGCAATCCAATTAATTGATGGCAATACTTTTACGGCTTCACGAGAGAAATTCGCTAGGTTTTGTGTTCAAGTTTCTAATAATAAAGCGCTTGAACGTGGTATTCGGATTCGTGGACGCCTCTACCAAGTGATGTATGAAAACTTACCATCACTATGCTATGATTGTGGGCGTGTGGGTCACTCGGCAACGGAGTGTAAAAGTTCTAGAAAAAAAACAGCAGATACGAGGAAAGTTAATATTCTCGAATCGATGGAGATTCATGAACAGTCCGACGAATCCTCGACACAGTGGCTATTTGATAAGGCTCAACAAAAGGAGTTTGGCGAGTGGATGGAAGTTCCACGTAAAAAGAATATTCCCAAAAGCAAGAAAGAAGATAGTATGGGAACACCGAAAGGAAAAGGTAAACAATCCGTTTCGCAAGATACTCCCAATCCTGTTCGGATTCTTAAACCCGCGACTATGCAGGAAATATCTAACTCAAATGAGTTTCATCCTGGGAATGGCATTGCAAGTACGTCTAAACCTGCTGGGAAAAGAGTTTTACCCGCCTCTATTTCAGCCAATAAAACATTGGTGCCAAAGGTTTAAAAGGAGGCGTCAAAAATCAGAAGGATTTGACAAAAAATCTCTCGGTTTCTAAGAATAAAAATTCTTTTGAAGTTCTTGCAACAGTGGGAAACAGTGAAAAGATTACCGAGACCTCCAAATTAATTAATCTTGTGGGTGCTAGTCTTGAGCGAAGTAATGGATCCGGTAGAAAACCTAAGGGTGGTGATGGGGAACGGAATGTTAATGGCAGAGATACAACCATAATTTTGGGATTTTTGCACAATGATCACCAAGTTCGAAGGCCCTTTGAAAATATTACAAATAGACATCCTAGTGATGACAATCGAACCTTGGATTTGGGAAATAGTGATCAAAACCTAAATGATAGAAAGGGAGGAGAACATCCAGATATGTTGGCAACGAATAGCAATGAGTACGTGGGAGGAGCACAGGCAGAATTATCTGTTGCAGGATTTGCTTCGACAACTGATGTTGTTATGGATGGGCCAAGTTCCTGAAAATGCCATCCACCCCCTACATCTTTTTAATTTATCTATGAAGATAGTTTCGTGGAATCGCAAGGGAGCAGGAGATGCGGATTGTAGGAATAATTTTTGGGACCTTGTTCGAGTTTATAACCCGGACATTGTCTTTCTTCTTGGAACTCGAGTCTGATCGGATCATGCATATGAGATAGCCGCTAGACTATGGTATGGACGGATGGGGTTTGGTTGTTTTGGAATGCAGACAACATCGAAGTCGAAATTTTACAGATTGAGAATCAAGGGATCCATGCTTTAATTCGCAAGCAGCGGCAAGAGAAGTAGATTGTTTCTGGGATATACGCAAAGCCTTAAAAGCAAGATAAGGTTCTATCTTTAATAATCTCGAGAGAATGTCGCGGACGGTGGACGTACCCTGGCTTGTACAAGGAGATTTTAACGAAACTGGGTTCGCTCATGAAAAAAGTGGAGGCCGCATAGCTTTTCAAAATTGGATTAGAGCATGGGGGCTTCATGATCTCAATTTTATGGTCCTAAGTTCACGTGGACTAACAAAAGGGAGGGGCGAGCGTGTATCCAATAACAAATTGACCGTGCACTCGCCAATGAAAAGTGGATTGATCTGTTTCCCAAAAACGCTGTTTTTCATCTTCCACGCACACATGGAGATCATCATCCTATTCTTAAGAATACAGAAGGATGGACGATGCCAAGATTTTCACTACCCTATCTCTTTGAAATTATGTGGATGACTCATTCGGACTGCGAAACAATTCTGAGGCGGGCTTGGGATGAGCAAAAGGAGTTGTTACCGACAATTGAGCGAATTCCACATGTTATTCTCCCATGGAATAAAAAGTGGTTCGGCAACATATTTAGTCAGAATAAAATTATGCAGGCGATTGGACGGGATTCAACGTGTGCATGGTTCTAGGAAGAATGAATTTCTGGTGAACTTGGAGAGGCACTTAATTGACGAGTATAATTCTTTACCCGGGAAGGAGGAAATATTTTGGCACCAAAAATCGAGAGTCAAGTGGCTTGATGTTGGAGATCGAAATACGGCTTTCTTCCACAAGTCGATGATTCTTAGAAGGAACAGAAATCGAATTCTTTCGCCGAAATTTGAGGATACTTGGATTGAGGATCAAAATATGTTGAAAACTCATGCGCGCGGTTTTTTCATGAATTTATTTACTGGAGAAAACCAACTCACGCCTCCTCTCCCTATATCTCGGCTGCAACAATGTCTTGATGTGGAGTCCGCAATGGCTGTTGGAAAAAATATTGAGTTACCCGAGCTCAAAAACACTGTGTGGTATACTCAATCGAGTAAGGCCCCGGGACCGGACGAATTACAAGCGATTTTCTACCAAAAATTCTGGTCATGGACGAGTGAATCCCTCTTTAACTTCGTTCGTCCGGCTTTTCGGGATGGGCGTTTTGAGGAACGGGTTTGCGAAGCACATCTTTGCTTGATTCCGAAGGTATCAAATCCCGAACTCATATCTCATATTCGTCTGATATCTCTTTGTAATGTAAGTTATAAACACAATACTAAATGTCTTACCTTGAGGCTCCGAGATATTATACCACAACTTATTGTGCCCACTCAATCTAGCTTTATCAAAGGTAGAAGCGCCCAAGATAATATCTTCGTCATTCAGGAGGTGTTGCACTCTTTGCGCACTAAAAAGAAGAATAAAATTGGGTGTAGGATTTCGAAGCTGGACCTCGAGAAAGCTTATGATAAAATAAGTTGGAATTTTTAGAAGAAACGCTAGAAGCTTTCAATTTTCTGAGGAATGTGATTCGTTTAATTATGTTTTGCGTCCGGATGCCGCGACAAAAATCTTATAGAATGGCGAACCTTTGGAGACGTTTAAACACGGTTGCGGACTCCGTCAAGGGGATCCATTGTCCCTGTATTTATTCATTTTGTGTATTGAGCGCCTATCATATATGATTCAAGAAGAGGTAGAGGCGGGAAGCTGGGAACCTATTATCCCGTGTCGTGGCGGTCCCAAATTTTCACACCTATTTTTTGCGGACAATTTGCTCCTCATGGGCAAAGCTACTTCAAAAACCGCGAGGAATATGAAAATATTTTTGGATTGGTTTTGTAGAGCGTCGAGCCTCAAAGTGAGTGCTGCAAAATCAGAGAGTTGTTTTTCGCATAGAGACGGAGCGTCGGAGAAGCAAAGAATTTGTGATTTATTGGGGTTCGCACAGACTTTGAATCTTGGGAAGTATATGGAGGTAAGTTTGACGCATGGGCGGGTGCAAGAAGAGCAATTCAACGATTTATTTAATAAGCTACTTGCAAAATTCTCGGGATGGAAGGGCCTAACTTTATCTCTTGCAAGAAGGACAACCCTCATACAATCAGTCTCAACGGCGGTTCTGATTCACCTATGCAATCAAGTTGGATTTCGGAGAAGGTCTGTACCAGACTTGATAAACCTAATAGAGATTTTTTGTGGTCGACAAATCCGGAGATACACAAAATGCACCTTGTTGGATGGAAGAGGGTGACGCGGTTAAAAAAAGAGAATGGTTTGGGTTTGAGAACGGCGCGTTTGAATAATGAGGAGCTTCTCGCCAAATTATGTTGGAATATTCTGCAGCAGCGCCGAAGTATTTGGTGGGATTTGGTGAAATCAAATATCTAAAGAACGTGCAACTGACCAAATATATTGTGCGTCCGGGGGATAGCTCAACGTGGAAGGGAATAGTTCGATGTATGGCGCTAATGAGACCTTTCATTAGATGAAAAATCGGCAATGGAAAATATATTTCATTTTGGTTCCACAATTGGTTAGGAGAGGCGCAACTTAGTGAGGTTGTCTCGAACATCCACTCTACGGGTTATGCGATGAAATTGGCGGACTTGCTTGATGAGGAAGGACAATGGATTTTCAGCCGCATTCGCACATTTATTCCAGAGGTTTGGAGAAATAAAATCATAAATTTTGGGGTGGTTTTGCGTGAAGGACCTGACTTGCAGATTTGGATTGAGACGTCGAGTGGTATTTTTTCTTGCCAAAGCACGTAGCGAGCCTTCCATAGTTCTTACACTTCAAAACCAAGGCTCGGCCCTCGTGTGGATTGGGTATGGAGTTTGCCTTGTAGCCAAAAGCTCAAGTTTTTTGTTTGGTTAGCGTCGCAAAAAAAAAAGCTCGCAACCAACCAACAGAGAAAAATCCAAAAAATGACGGAGGATGCAAACTCTGATTTTTGTCATGAAGAGGAATCAGTCATTCATATACTCCGTAACTGCAAATCAGCGAAACGTGTTTGGCTCTGTCTTCTGACCCCGACACAATGGGAAGCATTCAGGGGTTTAAGAGAGGAGAGTTGGTTGCAAAAGAACTTATCACTTATGGAGCCGATTTGCAACAAAATAAATTTAGTTCCGTGGGGCATGATTTTCGTTGTAGGAATTCGGTCAATATGGAAATCGAGGAACGCGCGTGTGTTTAGAGACAAAGAGGAAACTCTCGCGGTGGTTTTATTTCAGATTAGCACTCTTGCAAATGATCTTATGTCGATTTTTAAAAGGAAAAGCATAAGAAGCCGAGAAACTTGGACAAAACCGATGGTGGGATGGTTAAAGTTGAACGTTGATGGAAGTGTGCGTCCTAATCACAATGTTGGTTCGGCAAGGGGAGTGCTAAGGGATGACAAGGGTATATGGCAATGGGGCTTTGTGTATAAAGTTCCTCAACCAACTATTCTTGAAGCAGAGGTGGAGGCTATCCGGCAAGGTTTAAAGCTAGCTTGGGAAAAGCGAATCCAACGAATAGAGGTTGAAACGGATTCTAAGGAAGTTTATTCACTGATTATGGAGGATAGTCGGAATAATCATCCTTTGAAAGAGAAGATTGATGAATGTCGCGCGTTGTTGCATAGGCCCTGGGAATTCAAGTTTCAATGGATTGAGAGATCGAAGAACCATCTTGCAGATGTGGTTGCTAAGCTCATGGATGGCATGACTCGGGGGATTTGTCTGTTGCCAACCCCTCCGCAGACTACTTTAGATTTTTTAGAAGCTGGTGTAGTCTAAAGGCTTCTGTCTCTTTTCTTTACAAAAAAAAAAAAAAAACATATAATCTTTAATTACACAATCTCTAAATCATACCAAACTAAATATCCAGCTAATACCTCCGTTAAAATTAACAATTTTATATAGTATATTACATGACAACTCTAATAAATAAAAAATATTGTATACTTTGAATTAGTTAAAAAAAACAGTAACTAATACGAAATTATTTACAAGTTAACAAATATTTATTTTTATTTTGTCTGAAACAATAAATATGTATTAAATAAACTGAAAAGAGATTTACTGCACTTAAATACATTATGATGAAGACCTAAAGTAGATCCAAATTGGATAACATTTTATAGACAAGGTCCAACATTAAGCATTGTCAACTCTAATATTATTATTTTTTAATATTATTATACACAAGCGCCGTCAATTTGCTTCTTTAATTTGTTGCGCTTGATTTTTGCTTTTTTCTTCAACTTCTTCACATTTCCTTCTTACCTCTCTCGACTCTTGGAAAAATTATTTCATGCAACTGTTGCATTGCTGACGTGGTGCAACCAACGGTCAATATAATAATAATTTTCCAAAAATATAGACATCAACTATTCCACAATCTCATCCTAACCGTGCATTTACACCAATAACCGACTTGTTGTGCCACCTCATCGTGCAACGATTTCATGAAATAATCTCTCCGATTCTTGGTTTCTTTTTCTTTTCATTTTGGCAATTCCACTTTGATGTTCAATTGGGCTTTCATTACTAGCCCAGCCCATCTTTTGGGCCTGCATCTAGGTTGACAGCCCAATTAATCACCTCATGGTTTCTCACTCTACTCTCTCTCTCTCTCTTCAAATTTTCAGAAAATTTCAAACCTTTCCTCACAATTTCTCCCACACGATGAAGCTCTTCTCTGGTTCTATTTCTTCTTTGCTCAGCTCGAAAATCCGGGCCCAACTCTTCCGTACGTACCCGGCCCGTAGCCGAGGCCCAAAAAAAGGCCCAATTAAGGACTCGCTGTACAGCAGAATCTCACCGTTGGGCGACCCGAATGCGTCTGTGGTACCCGTACTCGATCAGTGGATCAAAGAAGGAAAATATACGTACAAAGGCGAGCTTCAAAGAGTTATTACAGAGTTGTCTTCTTATAGAAGATTCAAACATGCTCTTGAGGTTTTTAATTTTTGTTTTTTTTTTTTTAATTTCAAAATGCTAATTTTAATGTTTATTAGGGTTCAAAATGTAATTAATTTGAGTTGTTTATAGAGAAAATGTATACTGGATATTGTATAGAAGTGGTGCAACTAATAAAGTTATTATGAATAGCCAAGAATTAGGTTAAAAATAGGTCCTATGCATGGATCGAAGTTTCAATTTAGAGGATGTCTCGGTCTGCTAGATATTAGAAACGTTTCGTAATTTCTCAGGACATGTTTCGGAAAATTCGTAAGAGTTATAGTTGTAGTGCAATTGAAAATATTTATGAATTTCGTTTCGATAAAGTCTAAAACGGAGACGTTTCGGTAGTTTTTAAGGAAATGTATGGAAACTTTGATCCATGGTCTTTATGTTCGAGTCCCAGAGCGACGTATTTATCCAAAAACTTTGTCGCTTGTCAGGCTTAACAAAACGATTACGTCTCTGTCTCTGCATCTCCTTTGGAGAATGAATATAAAATAACAAGTGTCTATCCTCTTACAAGCTTAACCTTATAGACGAAGCGACATTTCGATATGGTATCAAAGTCGAGATTTAATGAGCTTGTGTTCAAATGAGACCCGCCACCTAGTTTTCACAGACGTTGTGCACATTATTGGGCGTGGTGGAAAATGTACATAATGTAGATGTCTATCTTCTAAAGTTTGAACTTTTAGATGAGCTGAAAATAGACAAATAGAAATAATTATCAATTGTGAGAATAGCCTAGGGATAATTTTAATGCCTTTTTATGCTATGAACAAGAAAGGCGTTGTCAGATTATCATGTAGTTATTGTCTTTTGAGTTTCTTGCTTTGAAATTTCAGGTATCCCTATGGATGACCAATAAAGGAAACTTCTCGGTTACTCCGTTTGATGTTTCCGCACGACTGAAACTGATCGGCAAAGTTTTTGGCTTGGAACAAGTTGAGGATTACTTCTCTAAGATTCCCGAGAATTTGATAGAGTATCCTATTTATCTCGCTCTTCTGAATTGCTATACAGTTGCTAAATCCGTGGATAAAGCAGAGTCCACAATGCAGAAAGCTCGAGATTTGGGGTATGTTAGTAAACCGATATGGTATAATCTCATGATGAATCTACATTGTCAATTAGGAAATAGCGAGAAGGTGCGTGATTTGTTGGCCGAAATGGAGACCAAAGGCATAAGTCCTGACCAATTCACGTACTCTATCTGCCTAAATACATTTTCCATGGCTTCTGATGTTGGGGCAATGGATAATGTATTGATGATTATGGAATCCAATCGGGGGGTTACTATGCAATGGCGAACATATGTTGTTGCAGTGGAAAGTTTCTTGAGAATGGGTTTAACTGACAAAGCTTTAGCGGTTCTGCATAAATTGGAGGGGCAATTGTCTGGTTCCAAGCAAAACCATATCTTGTTTGTATTCCTTATCAAGTTATATGCTGAAACTGGAAAACAGGATGAACTGTATAGAATTTGGAACTTATACAAGCAAAATGGCAAGGTTCTTATTAAGGTTTATGCTAGCATGATGCGTGCTTTGAGGAGGTCTAATGACATTGAAGGGATGCTGAAGATTTTTGAGGAGTGGGAATCAAGAGGATTGTACTTTGATTTCCAGGTCCCGAATTTCTTGATTGATGCTTATTGTGAGGAAGGTTGTCTGGATAAGGCTGAAGCCTTAATAACTAAAGGAATTTCAAAAGGTGGCGATCCATTGGTAAAAACATGGTGCCATTTGGCTGGTGGGTACCTCAAAAAGAGTCAGGTGCCGGAAGCTGCGGAAGCAATAAAGAAAGCAATCTTAGTGTGCCCTCCTCGATTTATGTCTCAGAAGGATTCTTTAAAAACTTGTTTGAAATGTTTGGAAAACAGTGATCAGATTGGAAAGGCAGAGGAGATAATAAAGTTCATAAGGACGGGGAGCCTTTCAAGGGAGGCTGTTTCTGATGATTCGTGTGGTATGCCTAAGGATGACGAATTACAATCCTGGCTAGAAGATGGATATCCTACGCAAAAATTGGTGATTGAAGATGAATAGGTAAATAAAAGGAGATATCAAACCGGAGAGGGTGCCCAGCAGGTTGATGACGTGTATAACTGACAGATTCTTATTTGTTGTGGGCTGAGTTCAAATATAACGTTTTCAATTAAGATGTCAAAACTTTCAGAATGTTCAGCATTCTTGCACTGGTTTTTCTCTCCGTCCATGTAACAGGTGAATATGGAACCTTCAAGTTTCCCAAAGAGTGTTCAATTTTAAATAAACATTTACATTAATCACCTTCCAAGGGTAATGCTGCTAAAACGTCGTGAATATGTTACCAAATTCTGATTGTTTGTTCTCTTGAATGCAGGAAAAGCTGAACTTTGTTTTCCTCATATACCATGAGCTCAAATTCCAGGCTGCTCATGGGCGAACATATGTGGTGTGAACTTTGTGTCAATAGTACAAAAATGCACTTTTAGGGGCTCACCTGCTTCTATATCTACAATATGTTATTAGAAATGGAAGTCGTGCAGTTCTTGATCAATCCATAAGGTTCCCGTGCATCTGTAATTTGTTTCCTTGTCATCTGTTCTGGATACATTGTTCTGCTATATGAATGCTTGTAGATTATCCATTCCATTGGGGAAACCCCAAATGAGAAGGATGTTTGTGATCAAAGATCAGTCTGCTAATTAAAAAAAATTGTGCATTTCATTTCAACACCAGTTTCCTTTCTAATATAAATCTCCTATTCTGGTGGCATTACTGTATGGCAAGAACATGTTGCCATGATTTTTATACAATGCATACAACCTATGAGGTGAAACCATTTGCTAGGAACAAGATCAAAATAGGAGAAGGCACAAAATAAAGCAACAGAACAAGAAGATTGAAACTCTGTTCAGAGATCTATCAGCCTGCAACTCCAGCCTTCTCAACCTCGTCGGTGTGCTTCTCCCCACCGATTGGTTTAAATAAAAACTATCTGAACTACCAAAACCTCTTGCATAAACCATCTCCCCAAACATTTGATGAGAAAGTGCCATAGCTGCTGTACCGTATAGATTCAACAAAGGAGATGACGGTTCCCCCTCATAGTTGGAATCAGAATTTATGAAATTACGTGGGTTTTGACGATAAGGATCACGTGATGAAAATGCAAGTTGCGGTTCTTGATCGGACAAGCTTGTAAGACCCTTAATCCCAGAAGCCGTTGGCCGCGGAGGTATAACCTTTTCATTAGGGTGGGATTTGGAGAACGATTGTCCTCTACCATAGAGAGGGACCATGTTTTTTTCGGATATTTCAGCCTTGCAAACGGGGCAGCTAGAGACTTCAAAACTTTTAGACTCAAACCATTTGTATATACAAGGCCAGCAGTAGAGATGGCCACAGAGGGTGATCACCGGATCACTTGCGAACTCGAAGCATATATTGCAGTCGAAGCAAGCTGAGTTCTTTTCGATTTCTGTTGATGATGGGGTGGGAGTGGATTTCCATTCCTTCAGAAAGTACTGCTGAAACGCCATGTCTGTTTTCTCAAGTTGTTCTGATTCTTGATCTCTGAAAAAACAAGGATGAGAAGATCAATAAGTTTGAATAAATTTGGAAACAATTATAATTATCTATAGAAGATTGTTGTGAATATTTGATAGATGGAGTTGGAGATATATGCATGTTAGATGAATGTCACCTAGAATGAAAATTGTAGGAAGTGAATGGTGGGCTGAAGATGTGAGAGTTAAAGGGTTTTTATATATCATCAAATATTTCATTATCTCAACTGTTGTTGTTGACGTGGTTTAGGTATCCCATGCCAACTCTCACGTCTGATTGTATAATTTCGTAAGAAAAGTTCTATCATACAATTATTATTGAATTTGAAGAACATATTCTATTTATAGAATGAATCTTTTTTTGGTAAATCTATCGATCAATAACCATTGTTTTGTATCCAAGAAAAGAAAATAAGGTGAAGGAATACGTGCGAGAATTGCGCAATAATTGATTCCAAATTTAGTAATGTAATCCTGAAAATTTTAAATGTTGATTCATTATTTTATTATTATTATTTGGTTGAAATCAATGCCATTTCAACCTTGCTCCGATTCGGGCGCTTATGTCAATTTCTACAGCCCTCTAGAGCCAGGACTGTCAGTCATTACATAATCAGATTCAGACCCAAGTCTCTATTCTTCTCAATTTCTAAGTCTACGACTCTTATGTGAAATATTAGGTCCACGATTCAAGATGTTTAACATAATGTATATATTGAACATATTATTTTTGAGATATTGTGTCAAAATTGTGGTTAAAATCATTAAACAGACTTTCATCAAGACAATCTTGAGGATAAAGGTGGTAACTCGAGCTCTAAATATATAACAAAAGTTATGGTAGTAATAGGTAATAACTATATTACAGCAAGGGAAGGGAAAGAGAAGAGATGAAAGTAAACGCACATTATACTTCAAAATTTCGAATAAGGTTAGCTAGGGAATATAGTTTTTATGACTCTATTTTCATTATAATTTTTATATATGGATTCGTAACTTTAGTTTTAACCATGCATTAAAATTTTGATTTTAGACTATATTTGATCCGCTAAATATTAGAATTTTGGAATGTTTAAAAAGAAATTGTCACGGATTTTAAATTCGTATAATTTGTTAGTGTAATAGATATTAAAAATACTTTTACTTTTCCATTCTACACCATCAAAACTCGAGCCGTTTTTGGTATGTTTTAGGAAAAAAAAGTTATTTAAAAACTTTAATCCATAATTCAAAGAACGGCGAGGAAAAGTTTTTGCGACTTTATTTGAGAATCGTTTTGCTCTGTGTCAATTTGTTACATGAGTGTGTATTAGAATTATTAGACATACGTTGGTCAACTTAAAACTTAAATATTTTATATTTCATTAGTAAGTTTGTTTATGAATATTCACATGTTAGTGCCTATCCATGAAGGTCAATAACTGATATAATCTAAAATCAGGAACTATTGTTATTTTGCAAGAACTCACCATTATAATATAAAAAAGAAAAAGTATTAAATTTTAGAGGTCTAAAAAGGTGACTGTAGCAGTGGACCTGGTCGCCATGAGTATTGATAAGTACTTACTTCTAGAAGGGTTATATAGCAAATTCGCAATTCTTTTAGTAAACAACCCTAAACACCAGAGCAATTTTCTGCAATAAAACTGTGAAATTCAGATAATGAAGATGCCGTTTAACTACTTTATAATCAATTATCATAAAGACAGGGCCAGAAAAGATTTTATATATATAATAAAATAAAAAAATGAACTTGTAAGAGATAAACAGATTACAAGATTTCCACTTATGTGAGAGGATCTTTGTGCTTCTTTCTCATAAAATTGATGCTTTAATAATTTGTTGGACCTCATGTGAAAGAGGCGCTTGGATAGAAAAATTGTCGGAAGTAGTTTAAAATAATTTGTGGGCTGCGTAATATAACGCACTTTAAAGAGAAGCCTAAATTTTATAAACCATTTTAGAGCTTTTGAGATTACCCTTATTATTTTGGACAATTATTTCTAGTGAAAAAATAATAGGCAAGTTATCTTTTCTGATTTCAAAAGTAGAACACTGGTCAGTATATTCGTTACAATTTAGTGACCCAAATACATTTGATATTGCTATTCTTTTTTGTAGCTTCAAATTTAACCATGGCATTTTTTTAAATTTCTTATTACTCGAAGTATGAAAACAAAAGATAAACATATGATTACAAAATTATAACTAAACTAAGGTTTTAGCTATTATTTTGTATTCATTTGGTAATTTAAAGCATAAGAACAAAACATATACATGTTCATGTTGAGGAAAGAAAGGGGGTATAAATGTCCTTCGTGCAAAAAAAAAATATTAAGGTCTCAATTTGATTGTGTAAACTATATTATCCTATGTTCGGAGTGATATGCTACTTTTTAAGATCAGAAATAATTTGTCTTTTAATTTTCACAAATGTAATTTGTCAAATTAATATAACACGGAATATTTTTCATCCATAGAGTACGGGGAGCTCTATCAGAAGCACCATGGCAATGCTTTCATTACTCACTTTCCCTGTCATTCCCTGTTATTTATTATTTTTTCCCTACTACAATTCGTTCAAGAAAATGCAAAAGAATTACTATTTCTATTAAAACTGGCACAACCCCCAATCTTACACTAATATACTACACCGGGGAGCCGTTTGATAACTTCTAATAGCCCCATTTTAAATGATTTTATCTCGACACTAGAGCACTATTATGGCATTTGGTAGTATTATACACAAATACGAGGCTTGAAGGACTTAATCTACTCGACCGGTGCTTTGTGGCATATTGTAATTCACCCATCTTTGGAGGATTACGTAATATACCAAGATCAGATTATAATAGGACTTAGCGAATGTTCTTCTAATCAAGTAAATGGCACATTCTAATCTCCACCTACTATAATCCGGATATAATCATTATCTGTTTATCAAACGGCTCCTAGCAGAGACAAATAAAATAAAAGTAGATAAGCTCTCCAGAGAACAAAAATTGGTGCAAAATCCAATATTTAAATTTCAGCTAAATAGATACCATAATAATTCACTTTGTAGTTTGAAAATTTGAAAGGGTTCGAATTCAGGAATACTATAAGTTCATTTTTCAGATGAAGTAGGAAATAAGGCCATTCTCAGCATGTCAACCAAGTCTAACGAGCCCGGTTGCGGCGGCGATTGCCCCGTCTCTGAGCCTGTTGAACCGAAAGAGGAGGACGCCTGTTACTCGCCTGCACATTTAGGTCAGATCATCAGTTAATAAAAATTCTCACACATATGTTCATGAAAGATTCAACTCCAAATAATAGCTTAATCTGATTCCTTTCTTTTTTTCATTCTCGAGCATTGAAAGAATTTACCAAGATCCTATGCATGATTAGAGATTTCAAGAATTAGTAGATTTTCTTTCTTTCTATGTTTTGTCTATTGGTTCACTAAATTCCGTAAGAACGTTATAAGATTTTGTTGCAAAAGTATGTCACCTGCACCCCAACCTTAAAGAGTGAATTGCGAATTTGAGGTGTCAATCAGTTCAATTCAATTATTCATTTGTAGTATTCTAGAAAGTAAGAATCATACTCCAATTTCTGTCACGAAACGGCAAGATGTACACTGGACTCCTGGTGCACCAAACGGATACATGAGCAACACCGAGCAACCTCCACATTTAACTTGGCCAACTTCATTAGCTGCAAAAGGAATCCAAAGTAATAAGCTACTACAAACATAGTCTAAATTTAGCTAAACTAAAGATCTGAGACGATTTATAACAAGTTTAGGTACAAAGAACAGACCAAAAATCACACTCCAGAGTATAAAAAGTTGTGACTATTTAGGCTGGCCTGTGGCTGCTTATATTCAGCTGCTAATCATATTTAACAGACCAACATGTGAAAATACTACAAATTACTAAAACCAAGAAAACTTTTCCATATTTGTATTTGTTCTTTTTTTTCACACAAAGCGAAGGCATACGATTCTAGCATGTTCCTGCTACAGTAAAAGTTTAATCTGGTCCGTTCATCATGGACTGGAGGACATGTTAATGATGGATCAGTTATTAAGAAAACAACAAGAATCAATTACTCAAATTTGAGTTTGATAAAATATCTAAAGGACAACAAACCCGAGGATAGTTGAACTAAATGAACAAGAATGTGACCAGAAATCTCCAGGCATAGTTAATTGATTGGTACTCTAAAGATTGAGATAACAAGCCATGAGCAATTGAAGTTTTCCACTTATAGTGTTTGGATGAAGGGCCATTTGTGAATACGCTATTCATTGCTAAGACAAAATAAAGTGAAATCCATCTAAAGAATTGGCAGAATGATGTGAGACATAATCAATAAAAACAGGGATGACCTTCTAGGACAAAATTGACTTCATTGCAGCTCGGACACTGAACCCATTTTGATCCTCGTGGATACAAAAGCAAACTCTGGCAAGTACCACAAACGAGCTGAGCTTTTTCTGCATCATGTCAAAACATGTAAGTACGATAACTGAAAAGCTAAGCTGACATTCATAAGTTGGGACTGCAAGAGATTATTATGGATATATCAGAATGCACGAGAATATATATGGAGCAAATCACAAGAACATGCACGAAAATAGACATGCAACGCATAGAAACTTACCTAAGGCATTATCATTCTTTGTAGTAAGACTAAGTTAAATAACATCAAATATAAGCATCTTACAATTTAATGGAGGAGAAGTAACAAATTATATGAACTGATAAACATA
This sequence comes from Misopates orontium, assembly GCA_946800315.1. Lineage (NCBI taxonomy): Eukaryota > Viridiplantae > Streptophyta > Magnoliopsida > Lamiales > Plantaginaceae > Misopates > Misopates orontium. Next base: position 4,670,490 of record OX326951.1, read on the forward strand.
CACATATTGCTTATTAAAAGACCAGCTCACTAAGACAACGGGATGAGTCAAACACAAGCGATACAATCTAATTTTCAAAATTGAATAGCCATAGTGAAGAGCATGTATTCCATTTACCAAACCTAGAATTTGATACAGATCAGCATCTCATTCGAAATGGACGGGCATATGTTTCAGGTTTCAAAAAAGTCTCGGGTTGCATAAATTGTTATCAAATGTGCGATGTCCCTTTGGTTTTTCTCCCCTCACCCCCAAAATGTAAAAGGTCCTTCCGAACAGAATACATAAACAGTCAGGTATAAATATACAAAGAAAAAAGTTCTGTAGGTCCAAAGCAAAATGATACGTTCGACATGAGAAACTCCCTGTATGTGTGGCTGGCTTTGTATGAAGGACAAGAAAAAATAAACCAATTAAATCAAAGTAGAAAGATTTTGGAGGTCTTTCAGGAACCATGGAAATTGGTCATTTTCTTGCACTACTTTCTTTTGTAAGATCACTGTATAAAAGAGAAACAATTTCGATGCAAAGGTGAAAATTAAATTCGTGGAGTGGGAACCTTTTTAGAATCACCACATCAAATAAATAAGTCTACACGTTCATAGAATTAGTATCTAGTGAACTACAGACAAACAGACATGAAGCTGAAAAATTGAATATAAGTCTTCAATTAGGAAGAGATTCAGTTCATAACTCACCAGAAGATGAAGAAGCTGCAGGAGGTGTTGATGGATGTGGAGTAGGTGGCAACAGCTTCTGTGGAGATGCAGATTGCTTCTCAACCATGGGCCCTTTTTCCATAGTTTTAGGGTCCACTTTACTTTTAGTTTCTGAATAAGAGACAAAAAGACGACAAATAATGACTTCGAGTATCTTTTCAAGAGCGTACAGTTTCTTTCTACTTCAAATCAATATTAAGAAATAAGTCGTTGCTTCAGTATCTACCATCTTATTGAGCAGAATTTTACTAGCATCCACAAAAAAGGCAATGACTGCTTATACAGACAGTAACTAAAAGCTCCTCACAAACCTGATTGTTTTTCAATTAGTTCCCACTCATCAAAAACATAAATGGCATAGAACACATCAGAGAAAAATCTTACTGATAAATCATATTAATGGAAACATAAATCTGTAAAGAAAGGTATGAAAAGCTTTAGGAGATCTATGCTAAATACAAACGCTTATAATTATTCCCTGCTAAGTTACGATACTCGGAAGACATACCATCAGAAAGGGCTGACAATGGAAGCGGCTGTGGAGGTGGAGGTGTAGGTGGTGACGAGCGTCCTTGCATGAGTGGGGATTCAGATACAGAATGAGGCTCCACATCATCATTCCTTGCAACATCTTGTTTGCTCCCCATTTTGAGATCTGGAATGTCAAAAGTTAGTAATGACAGAAATCGACAAAGCAACCTTGTTGAGAGTTGAGACACCACCCAGTTCTTTACAAGTACCGGGTATTTATGTACGTTTAATGCCATTCATATCTGGAGGCAGCAATTAATACTGACACACGAAGCGAATCTTTCACGGAAATTTGTCATTAATACCACCTAATAAATCGTCTGGATGCCAGCTATTCAACTATTATACCGCACAAGAGGATGGTTGTTTTGGATGGAAAATAATCATTAGCTCAAACAACAAAACCTGAAGCTCTCTAATCTCCACATATAGAAGAATGAAAAAAATTCTTAACTCCAGTTGAGTGAAGAAAAGATTGGGTTGGTGCATTCTGGAATTTTTTCTGAAACTCGCAACTAAGCATCACATAGAGGAGCTCTATTCCGGTAACTCCGGTAACTGACGAATTCAAGTTATATTATACAGGGTATTCAGTTCAGAACTTCAGCCAAACAACTCTCTGATCCTCCATTATCCCACCAACTCATAATTGAATAAATATTCAAAATATGCGTAAAACTTGAAGCAAATTTTCAGGAACAAAATAATAATGAAAAAGAGGGGGAAAAAAAGCATTTTCTAGTACATTGCATTTGAATAACCAAAAAACTCGTATTTCATGAACAGTCAATTATACATTAAGGTTTGACCCTCGTGTAGCAGAGATGGTTGTGTGTTTGTTTTTGTCCTTTTCTTTCTTTTCTTTTTTTTTTTGGGGGGGGGGGGGGGGGGGGAGCGGGTTCGTAACACGGCTAGACTATCATTAATGATTTTCTAGACTTGTAGCATTTAGTAAAAGAATAATGATGTGGCTGAACTTGCAGCAGCAGTATGTCAAAACATCTCATGCCAGTTGCATGGCGTAAATGGTTTTCTATAATAAACCAAAATGGTTTTGATACTAACATTTAATGCATATTCCCAAACGGGAAAAAGTGCATATTTAGTCACCCAGGTTTACCTCTAGGCGCATTTTAGTCACTCAGGTTTCAAAAGTGGCGTATTTTGTCACCCAACTTTGGAAAAAGTTGCACCTTCGGAAACTAAAGCCAGTCAACTAACGGAAAGCTAACAGTCAACAGCAAAAAGTGACTGAGAAGCTCACTTTTTTTGCACCAAATCAACAAAGTTGTAGGGCTTGTTTAGAAAACAAGTTATGGCACAAAGAGAGAGAATTTAGGAGAAGAATCAGGGTTCTAATGCATGACATGATTAGGAATCATAACGTGATAAAGTAACCTTAAGTAAAATAATCTAACTAATTGTTATAAATTACATGTACCAAACCACACATATAAGGAGGTTTCTCTTAAACGAGATAATAAACCACTTTCATATACAAACTATGGTTTAGTATGAACTTAAACGCGACTAACTATTTTTGCTAGATATCCAAAAAAAACTTCTACAATAACATAAACTTATAGAAACTCTTAAGTAGTTATTGCTAAAAGCCCAGATAACCCGTTAAGCTTATTGTACACTTAAGTAGTTATTGCTAAAAGCCCGGATAACCCGTTAAGCTTATTTAACTGTACACGTTTGGCCTTCCCATTCAAATCTTAAGGTCCATTTTATTTTTATCACTATAACACTTAAATAGTTAGACCTGATGTTGCTAATTAATATTTCCCATATATGCATGCGAAAAGCTAAAAAACAAAAATTAAGTAAAATCAGGCTAGATGATAATAATCTGTATCGGAGGAACAAATAGAGGGACGATAAATTTAGTTCCTGAAAATGTGATGTCCGGGACATAGGGGACACAAGACGAGGAGTAGCATTATTGCAAATTTGCAGCTGCAACATTCTGGTGCACACGAAATTTGTGCCCAATTTTGAAAGTTGAACGACGCTTGTGCACCTTTTTGAAATATTGACTAATAATTAGAAGAAAACCAATCAACAAGAAGAACTGATGTTGGAAAGAGATTGACGAAAAATGGATCGAAGCTTGTGCCGTAATTTTGAAAAAGCTCCAATATATGAAATTGGACAAAAAATCACAAAGCTATTTTAGCAAAATTCAGCCTGTCTTGTGCCCTAATTTGTATCTTCCTTTGACACTTAATGTCCAAACAGGCCCTACAACGTTGCTGATCTCATGTGCAAAGACTGAGTTTCTCTGTCAATTTTTGCTGTTGACCCTTCCAGTTTGTTGACTAGCCTTAGTGACCAAAAGTGCAATTCTTTTCAAAGTTGGGTGACTAAACACGACACTTTTGAAACCTGAACCGCAAAAGTATGCCTAGACGTAAACCTGCGTGACTAAATATGCATTTTTCCCTTCCCGAAACAGACAGCCATGGTAAGCAAAGATATATACTCTCCAAGAGTAACTCTGTTTATACCATCGAGGAAAAACATACAAGTATTTACATCTATTGCAATAACAGTTTAACGAGATTTCCGAATATATCGAAAATATCTCGAAACATTATGACAAGTTTTTAATATTTAGCATATCGAAAATACCGTGGAAGCAAAACTTTGATCTATAGTTTATACCAAATGAGTCGTAAAAGTGAACTGGTTTTATACCTAATCGCAGCACACCTATATTCATGCTGGTAAACAGTGAAGTGAAGCTAATAACTGTCCAAATAAAATAGAAGCCCATTAGCTATCGGAAATAGCCAGAATGATGTATCCCGCCACCACACATCTCTTGATAGCTAAAATGTGTACTCACAGAACTTTTCTCAGCCAGCCATATGCCACAAATTCTAGATGCATAACATACTAAATTCAAACTGGGAACTTACTATTTCTATAGCTTGAATTACCTAAAAGGTTCAATTACCAGTTAACAGTTAAACCCAAAATACATAAAAATTATATGGCCATGATCCATCATACACCAAATTCCACCAGAAATATTTAACAAGCTTTGATCAAACAAATCAAAACTAGAAGTGGTGGCAAACCACATCCTTCGTGGGTGGAATTGTAGTTAGAAGCATAGAAAGAGAAACATCGACTCAAGTGACAATCTTGATGCGGAGCTAGAGGAGGCTTAACTTGAGAGATTTCATCAATCAAGTAGCCCAGCCAGCTAGAGCCAAGCAACCAGTATAAAAGGGGAGGCCATAGAAGTTCTTAGGGGCATATCTGCTTCATGCATCGTGGTTCTCATCAATCACCATGATTCTGATTTAGAATCAGAATGACTGCTGTTTATGGTATAATTTTATATGAGGTTTATCTCAAAGCAGTTTAGTTAATACGTACTTATTGGTTGGTTATGACTCCGTCTTTTTCTAATAAGGTAAAATTACTCTCAAAAGTGCAAATATAACACAAATATACTTACACAAGGATGAAAAAGTGAAAACATCATTGTTCAATTATATCTCAATCTTTTTTAACTGAATAGACCCAACCCAAACGGAACGACATGAAACTGAGAAGACTAAAAGAAGACGTTTTACTCAACTAACATGAGTGGAGAAGGAGAATTCACGTGTTCGACTCAACGTGATTCTTGTTTGGTTCATATAGCACACCCTCCTAAATTGAGATTATAGGCTTGGCTATTGTTGTTATTATAATAGACCTATTGATGAACTGAGGTTCGCAGTGTGTTCACCTAATTAAATACAGTCAACTAGTGGAAGTTTAAATTTGTTTGACCAGTAAAACGACTAAATTGCTCTCTCACCCTGTCCTTCAAATTGACCATCACCATAATCTCCTTTACTATGTGACCTTTTTTAAGTTCCTCGACCTTTTGTATTTACTTTTATGCAACTAATTTCTGAAGCTCCCCATGTTCTCTGGTGGGTACACCGTACGCCTGTAGGCCATCTCAGTGCATATGACGGCCAACGGGTGCTTGTAGTGAGGTTATTGTTTCAAAGTTATATAAAGTTTTGGAATTTATAAGTGAAACTTTACTTAGTTGGCAACAAAGATCGTAAAGCTAAAAATTGGAAAATCACTTTTCTGACGATGTCTGCCATCAACATATATTCTTAAAGATATGGCATTTAGTGCTGCAAATATGAAATGGTTTTTCCCCTCCCAAGCTTGGAGTCTCAGTGTCTATCATAGTTAACAACTACACTAGGCAATTATCCAGTACATAATTTTGGTAGTAAAATAATCAGGTAAGGGATCGGGATGCAATTTCTACAGTTTCAATCTTAATTATCAAAAAGCTCAATAAAGTTGTAATCCATGCAAAAATAGTCCAAATGGAAAATATTAGTCATGATCTTTCTCATTGACAATGCACGTAAAATTTCAAAAATTACCAGACGGTTTTGTCAAATTAAGCAGTGCAGAAACAGAAACCAACAGGTTGGTTTCATGAAAGCACTTCTCTGAGCAAAAGGTTACCAGCCTGGTTTTGTTAAGGGCTCTAAAGCTCATAATCCATGACCTGGCACATCGAGACATATAATAGTATTCTATAACTTTGCAATCCTCCGTGAATAGCACTCACCGCCAAGGAGCAGAATGAAATCCAAAGGGTGAAACCTAGAAAGAAAGGGTTAGAGCGGAACCCACCAGCAGAAATATCTGATGTTGACTGCAACGGTGGTGCACATGGTGGCTGCAGTTGATGTGGCAATACTGTTTCCCACCCAGGTGGGGGTCCATCTTCATCTTCATCCTCAACTTCGTTCACATCTTCATTTTTCTCTGCTTCTTTATCTGATAAGACATGTTAAACAAGAGGCATCATTAGATTCAAAACCATCAGCGATTTCAGAGTATTCTCAACTCTGAGGAGTCATGTAATAGCTCCAGTAATCCCTCAAATCTCAACTTACAGACTGGATATGACAATCACAAAAATTAAAATCTTATAAGTTCTGAAGACATGCAAGTCATATCTCACGGCATTAGAAATCTTATTCAAGAGAATCCTTAAAACACAAATTTCCTTGCTTTTGAACAGGCATTTAAGGTGTATGTTATATAATAGAGAATACAGAACACAAATTCATAAAAGAAGCAAAAAAGGTAACCTGCACTATCTGATTCCGGTTTTGGTAACGCATGTGCAAGAGAACTAAACTCCCATCCTGGTGGGGGCCCATCATCATCCTCATCGTCATCCTCAGCGTCTTGCTGTATGCTGCTTTTTTCCATATCTGAATGAGCACAATGGGTTGAGTTTTCTAGTAAATTACTAACCAATTTTAACTGTATGATATTAATGGAGGTTCAACTTCTTGAAGCATAAAGAGATGAATAGTTATCAAGAGGTTAAAGTGCTGCAGCCTTCAATTTTTAAGCTACTGAATATATAAGGTTTTATGCACAGATATAGTAAGTGAAACTCTTTGATTTATATTTCACTAAACATAGAAGGACACACATTTAGACTTGTGACTGAGTTCTAATCACACTGGAGTATAACTAAGATAAAGCTGCAATGCCAAAAACAGAGAAGAAGAGTCAGGATATGCTATTTCTTTATTTCAGTGAAGTACTAGACACGCGTGGATAGTAGACAATTGTTACATATGTGAAGCACCAACTATTAGTGCCCTTGATGGTCCTTGTTATGCAAACCATAATACGATGGCATCTTGGAAGCTTAAGAAGCACGTCTTCTTTGGCATAGGCCAAAGTGAAAACATCTAAATATGCAGATCTTGTGGAACTCTGCTGCCATGAAATCCCTCGTAATTTTATTTGTAGTACTTCTAGCACAGAAAATAATAACATCAAATGAAGAAGGCTATGCAAGAAGTAACTAAACACAGTTTGATTCCTTGTTAGGATTGAGTAAATAAAATATCTGCCACATGCTCAAATGGATTTGATAAATGAGAATAAAAACCAGAACCAATGATACACAGCCAATCCAGAAGCTCATATGGCATGCAAATGAATGTGATCATGCTTAATAAAGGGTCAAAATACAAACATTTGCATAAAGTACTGCAGTAACATTGTTGCGTAACTAGCAAATAACGTCCATGCGATTGTTTTGGATACATATCTTGAAACAGAATTAGCAAAAGAGCTCCTTTTGTAATAGAATATGTAACCTGATTCCCTCCTACTCCTAGCAATTACATATAGAGTAAAAAATAATTTTTGATAAAAGTTTTATTCTAAGTAAGAAAACTAACACTCAAAATTATGTTTTATAGAAGTGCATTGTATAGATTCATAAAATAAAAAGTAGAGCATTAAGAACTAACAAATTAGTTGAAACAACACAACAGCAAAGAACTCACACCCCCATCCCAACTCCCCAGTCACAGTCTTCCTCCTCACGAATATTACATTTTTCGACAGACTTTTATTTCATGCATCCGCTGCATGATGATTTCGTGCAGCCGATTCGGCTACTAGAATAGAATACAAGGCTGGCACTGGATGGGATTACCGGGAAGGTAGTGCCCAGCAATTTAAGAAATACTGTAATATTGGTCGTTGGTTGTACCACGTCATCACGTAACATTTGCGTTTAATAATTCTTTTTCTGAAGTGGATGATATCTGTAGTGTTGGCGCGAAGACAAAACTAAAAATAGCTATAACAAACTAAACAACGGCTTAGGGTTAGGACTAGGAGGATACATTTGTCATTTGAACATCCAAAATTCACTAATCAGCCAAATTTCACATTCACACGTGTGGAGGATGGAGGGCTATTTTTGCCAATAAAAGTAAACACACAGAATTATTTTATAATACTACGAGTATGAAATAGAATGACAGCAGAAGGGGTTCTTTTTTTATTATTTAATTTGTGAAAACCGCAGGAGGGTATTAGCAGAATGCAAAAAAAAAAAAAAAAAAACCCCACAAACCTATCCGAAAAAAAAAAAAAAGAACAAATCCCACGAAATTCTCACATGAAAAACTGAAATTCTAAATTGAATTAAAAAAAAAAAAAAGAAAAGAACAATTTTTTTCATAAAATCTCACCAGACAATTGAAGTAAAGACGAAGGCTTTTGAGCAACAGAGTCAAACCCGGGTGGTGGTCCTTCATCTTCGTCTTCGTCTTCGTCTTCGTCTTCATCTTTTTTATTTTCAATTTCAGTTTCATCATCATCAACAGCAGCTTCAATTTTGTCGACCTGTGGAGTGATGATGCATTGAAACCCAGGTGGTGGCCCATCATCATCTTCTTCTTCTTCTACTACAAATTTATTTTCTACTATTTCTTTTTCTGCTTGTTGCAGGTTCAGTTTTTCACTCTCCATGTGTATGTATTTCTTGGTTCTGGGTTTAAGGTTTTTTTTGTGTGGAGTTTAAGGTTTTTAGGTGAGTTGTTTTTTTGAAATTCATTCGCCTTATATGGAAACATAACGCTTACCAACTATTTTATTATTATTAAACCAGTTATTGTTCCTTAAAAGGAAGATCCAATTCATTTAATGCTGGATTCGTAAATTTAATTTTCTTGTGGATAAACTCTAAATCATTAATTTTCTTTAAATGGAGAAGAAGAAGGCAAGGACTCACAGTTCTGATTCGTGTTGAATTTGTTGGAACCATATTTTAAACTTGAATTTCAGACAAATTGGCGGCAGTGGAAGAAATTGGCTGGTGGTAGTCTTTGCTAGCCTAAAATCCTGTCAAATCAGATAAATTTTGATCAGGGTACTCGCAGAGACACATGAACATCGAAACAATTTGTTTCAAACTGTTTTAGTTAATGAGTAAAATCATCGTACATCAAATGAATCTTTACCATTATAGCACGAAAAAAAATTCAAGACATTACTCTGATTTATATCACAAACAAACAAGAAGCAGGAGCCTGACAATTTTCACTTGTTTCCATTTTACAAGATCATAATAATATGTTCAACTGATTTAGAGTTTGTTCCCAAACATTAAGTATAGGTATACAACGACATGGTAATCCCAGTAAACATTTTGAGGAAATACCCAGTGCATCCGAAAAAGTATGTATGTAGTTTTGCACTCTCAAAGTAAAGGTTGCTCTAAAGAAACAATTCCCACAATATATAAGACTCAGATTGTTCTTCTACTTGTCCCCAAGTCGACCACTCCTTTCCCAATCTTCCTTACTAGACCTCAAGTAGCAGAAAATGTTGATTCTCCCGTAATTAGCTTTACAAGAACTCAGGTTTCCATGGATTAATGATGACGGTCACAATGACACTAGCGTTTGTTCATCGCTTCCAACCGCCAAGCACATCAAGCTGCTTTCTTTCTCTGCTCTTTGGATTGCTTGATATCTTTAGTGAGCATTCTTGGAGCTATAGCCATAGACATTAGCTCTTGGAAGAGAAGCTTGCAAGCATAGGGAATGTGAACCTGCAAATAAAGAAGTGTCCCAACAAGTTAGCAATTTCTTCAGATCCGCAGGGCAAACTCCATCTAGAAGTACAATAAAGATACTTATACATGCTATTAAGCAAAGTTTACAGACAAAACATGGATAATTAAGGGTTAATTACACTACGCCCCCTGAGGTTTGACCCAATTTCAGAAACTTCTCTTATGTTTGAACAATTTCAAATACAAATCTCTAGGCTTTAAAAAACTAAAAGCAAAGGACCTATCCTGACTGTTTTTCAAACTTTAAGGTATGTCTATAACTATCTAAACTTTAAGGGGCCTTTCTGTGATGATTTTATAAACTCTCAAGGTATGTTTCTCCAGTTATCCAAATTGTATGAGAATTTTTTGTAATTAAACCAAACCTCAACAATGTCAGTCTTGTTTTTCTAATGTAATCATCACATAACCCTCTTGACATGAAAAAATTACCTGAACAATGTCAGTCTTGTTTTTGCATCCTCTGCACTCGAACGAATTCTTTTTTAGGTTCGCAATAGCTATCAATCCACACTGTTCGCAGACATGGATCCTGTAGGCGTCACTTTGGTCGAACAGCCTTTCCTTTAGAAAGTGAGCAGCACCATGCGCAATCATGCAATCCCGTTCCATTTCACCAAATCGAAGACCACCATCACGAGACCGTCCTTCAGCAGGCTGCCTTGTGAGGATCTGAACAGGGCCTCTACCACGAGAATGAATTTTGTCGTCAACCATGTGCTTCAGTCTCTGGTAGTAAGTAGGACCGAGGAAAATCATGGACGACAGTCTCCTTCCAGTATGGCCATTGTACATGGTCTCAAAGCCACGCATTTGGTAGCCACATTTATGAAGGGCTTTGCTGATATTATCCACTGTGACATCAGTGAATGGCGTAGCATCTCCTTCCTTACCCATGTGCGCTGCAACTTTGCCCATGATGCACTCGATAAGCTGACCAATAGTCATACGAGAAGGAATAGCATGTGGATTTACGATAATGTCCGGAGAGATGCCTTCCACAGTCCATGGCATGTCTTCTTGAGTATAAGTCATGCCTACTGTTCCCTTCTGACCATGTCTACTACTGAACTTGTCTCCAATTTGAGGTATTCGAACAGATCTCACCCTTACCTTAACAAATCGCAACCCATCAGCATTTGTTGTCAGGAGGACTTGATCCACCATCCCAGTTTCACTATGGCGTAAGCTTGTGCTGTGATCACGCTTTGTGTAGCGAGCAGCTTGCCCTTGGGCATCATCGGGAGATATGGGAGTGGTTTTCCCAATAATCACGTCCTCGCCAGAACATCTAGTTCCCGGAGGGGCAAGCCCATCGTCATCTAACTTGTCATAGGAACCGTGGCGCATGCCCATAGTGTTACTTCTATCTGGGCGTCCAAAATCCTCTTTGACAAGAGTCCCCATTTTCTTCTCCTCGTCTCTATATGAACGGAAAAATAAAGATCGGAAGAACCCACGGTCAATTGATGACTGATTCATAATGACGGAGTCTTCTTGATTGTACCCAGAGTAGCAGGCAATGGCAACAATGGCATTAATGCCTGCAGGTAGTTGCCTAAAATGCAAATGCTCCATGGCTCGAGTAGTAACTAGAGGCTTTTGAGGGTAGTACAACACATAAGCCAAGGTATCCTACAAAAAAGAGCCAACTAGTAAGTGTAATGACTCTTAACAGGAGTATACAAAAGCAAGTCTGGAAATTTAGATGTACCATTCGGAATTGGTAGTTGGTGACATAAATACCCATGGCTTGTTTACCCATGGCTGACTGGTATGTGTTACGTGGAGACTGAAGAAGGAAAAACATTTATCAGAAAATACTTAACAATTTCTAACTTTCGACCAAGATATTAGATTAGAGGACTATAATCACCTGGTTATGATCGGGAAAGGGAATAATTGAAGCACAGACACCAAGAATTAATGATGGGTGGATTTCACAGTGAGTATAAGTATCTGAATAAGCCTCAGTTGGATTTACTTTCGCACTTAGAAGATCCTGCACCATAGTCAACAAGTATTTCGTTTAATCCCAGACTTATACTGTCCTCTATGAGATTCAATTGGTCTTCTAACTACTCACATTTATTGTCATGGAAATCATAGTTGTTTCTTCTTCCTCAGTGTCGATATATTCTATAAATCCTTTTGCAACAAGCTCATGCCAGCCACCATCATCAGGAGATTCCTAGAGAGAAAATATGAATAAGCAACAAATGAGATAAAAAAAATTTAGACCTTTACACTAAAGAAAACCAAAAGGCGCATAAAAGAGGACCAAAAATCACAAGTCACATACTCTTTGTTGTAAGGCTTGAACATCCTTCTTTTTTATGAGCAGCCTCTGTTTTTCCACAATAAACAATGGACGACTGCAGCGTCCATAATCAGTATATATCCGAAGTTCTTTCAAACGAATATCTCGAACCACCCCAACCTCAGTATTCACATCGACCTGTCAACATAAACAAATCAGGCCTTCATCAGTAGGTATATTGGCACCACCGCAATACTTGCACAAAATGGTTGCAAGTAAAAATACAAACCACCCTGGTGACGTTTAAGTTGTTTAAGAAATAATACATTGGGAAGAAACAACACGCATAATTACGACCAAAAAGCCAGAATCATATAACAGGCATGCTGGTTAATATGGCTGCAAACAGCACATTCAGAGAAAAGAAAAATGAGTAACTTACACGTCTTCTCAGACGCCTCAAAGTTGACACCAACATATCAGGGTTGCGATGAATGCCCACCCATAAACCATTCACAAAGATTTTTGTTGCTTGAGGTATCACGGCAGGAGAGATTTCCTATAATAAATTGGAAAAAGTGATGAATGAAGAAGTATCAAATAAACCACCAGTCAGATGAGGACACAGAAACTTCATCATTGTGTGGAGAAAGACATTTCCTGCGCATATGCTTTACTCACCTCAAAATTCTCAGTGCCCCATTCTTCCAAAAATTCCAAAATTGGATATGCTGCAGAACCGACTGTTATATAAACCATCAATGCAAGGTTCTTCACAAGCCCACATGCCTGATGATGGGGTTCCCCAAAAAGGTCAGTCAATTAAACAAGGAAAATGTAATAAACTAGAAAAAAAATTATTGTCTAGCAAATGGTATATGCAAGGTGCACCCACCTGTCCTTCAGGTGTTTCTGCAGGACACATCATTCCCCACTGTGAATTGTGCAACTGCCTTGGTTTAGCCAATTTTCCTAGTAAAACAAGCAAGCGACTTAATTAGTGACAATCAGTGTAACAATGCATGCACGTGAGCCACATTAGTGAACTTTTCAGAAGCCTGCACAACTTCATCAATGTTGATGTGTAGAAACTGAGTTAGGATGGGCTGAAAAAAGGTATTTTCCCAAATTATGGACCAGAAACCACTGCAACTCACTCCATCACCATAAAAAACTGAAGATGAATTAGAACATGGAAAATACCTTCACGTCCTATGGGGGAATTGAGTCTTCGCAAGTGTGACAAAGTAGAGGCATAAGTCAGGCGATTTAACACCTGCAACATTATAATATCAGATACAAACTATATTTTCTAGTATACCAAATTTGAGAGACATATTTAAACAAATGAATTAATAAAGATGACAGTTATGAAGTTCAACCTGGGAAACTCCAGCCCTAGTACCCGCTGCATTAGCTTGGCCCCAGTTGCCAGTAGCAAGTGAGTACTTCAGGCCACTTGTAATGGTTTTGGCTTTTATTGCAAATTGCAGATTTACATCTTTTCCGTTATCCACACACTGGTGGTACACAGAAACTATTAACCATTAACAACAAAGAATAATCTTCATCTCAATATTTACAAAAGCGCTTATGAAGTAACTCAACCTTCTGGACATAAGATCTCACATCTCTGGTCAACTTCCTGAAGAGCTGCATCACATACACAAGCCAAAATATCGAAATGATTAGCAACAAATTATTAGAACTCGAATAAACATGGGAACATGTTAAAAGAAAAAAACCATGCGAAATAGGCCACCAAGCAGAGGACCAGCAAGATCCAATCTCTTATTGCCATAGTGATCTCTGTCGTCCTCTGCCCTTCGGCCAATGGCACATAGCAGAAGCCGGTGGATAATATACCTGGAATAGTGAAAAATACAATGCTTCAATTCCACTAGCACATGGGCAACAGGCTTAAGCAGGAAAAGTGACCTACCCAAAATAATAGGCTTTCTTTGTCTCGCAATATTCTCCGACACCAACATGAGGAAGCATTTCTTTCTGAAGTATCTCTTTTGCATACCTGCACAAGTAGATAAAAAGTTCTAATAAGTTTTGGAGTATCTACAAAATTATAAGATCAAGGAAAGGAATTTCAGTAACGCATACTTAATTCTTTTCTCCTTGGTGACACCAACAGTAGATCCTCTCTTCCCTATGTAGTCCAGAGCAACCTGCATTATCATTAGATCATTTAAGTACGGGGTTTTAAGAGAAAAAAGAACTTCTTCAATCAACAGCTTTGCAGTATGTTAATAAGCAAGTGAAATCATTAGTGTCGAAGAGTCAGAGAAACTAGATAACAATCACACATCTATTAAAGATGACAATATTAAAGAATTTAAAAGATCGTGTTAGGATGATAGGTTCAAAAGTGACTATCATCATACACAAATATCAGAAGTCTACTTAAAATTTGATGCAATGAAGCAAAGGGCTAACTTTAAGATACATATTTTATTTTTGAACAGATGAAATTGTTGGACTTGGTGAGCATCCAGGAGAAATTCAGAGCCCAGATAGATGTATCTATTGCAGGTTATGTTTCAGCTAACCCTGCACATGCATATGAAGAAGCCTAATTGTGGAGGAGAGAAGTTAAGAAGCAGTGAAAAGAATATATAAACTGTTGCAGATACCTGTTGATTCTGGATGACGAACGCTTCTTCCAAGGAGGGCCGCAGCAGCTCCATCATTTGAGTATCGGAAAAATTGTAGCAGATATGCTCTAATATATCCTTGTCCGCAACAAATCCTAACGCTCGAAACACGATAATGATAGGAATCTCTGTGCGAATATATGGGAGGGTAGCACGTATATATTGACCTGATGAACCCTGCCAGCATAGACAGATAATGTCATTGCAAAACTTGAAATACGTAAAAAAAAATGTGAAAACAAAATCTTGCATCCAGAAATAGAACATTTTATATCACTATGAGCATGTTTCTTACCCCCTTGGCACTAGTCCTCGAAAGCATACGGACAAACATTGTACTAGGTGGCCTGTTCTGGGACTCGGCCATGGAGCGGACTTCTGCTACATAGGCATACTTGTTTGGTTGCCTCTTTTTAAATACATAGACATGATTGGTACTCATCTTTTCTTGAGCAATTAAAACCTTTTCACTTCCGTTGATGATGAAATAACCCCCCTGGTCCAATGGACACTCTCCCAGCTCTGTTAAATCTTTCTCAGAATTCTGGTATAGTGTACAATAACTAGAGCGAAGCATTATAGGAACCTAGGCAAAGAGAATGGGACAGAAACGTTATAATCATAACCTTCTCCTTTAATCAATATATTGTTGGCAGCATATATTTACCTTCCCAATGAAGACTTTAGTGAAATCCTGAGTCTCAGTAACTTCCTCACCGTCGTGACCTTTCTTAATGACTCTCTTGCTGACATCCACGTACAATGGAGCCGAATACGTCAAATTCCTCAACCTTGCAGCTTTAGGGAACAAAGTAGCAGTTTCTCCATCTGACTCTGTCATCATGGGTTTACTGAGGTATATCTGACCAAAACTGATCTTGTATATAGTCTGCAATAATCAAGAACAACACAAATTAAATCCTATACTCCTGCAACTTTATAGGTGAAAACTAAGCCCAGTTTCCATCAAGGAAACATATAAAAAATGCTTTGTTTGGAAAAGCAACCAAAAATGCTTGTCCAACGTAAACAACGGATCCGGTTAAAAGGTGGAGGAAGTCCACATTTAAGTGTTTCGCTTATCTCCTAAACCTATTTCATTACTCACGCATTAACTGCAAATAATCCAAGAAAAATAAAAACTAAAGAGCGCGTCCAAACGCATAAATATGTCCTCCGCGGCACCAGATTTTCCATGAGAACATCCAAACTCATAATCAAGTAACTAAATTAAGATTTAGGTAAATGGATAATAGATGGCACCATCAAACTAGTAACATCGCACTACAATACAATGTGTCCTATAATAAGAACCAGCTCAAACCAGAAAAACTCATAACCGGTAGGAGCTCATCCTCAACATTTCGACATTATATCCCTCCCCTATCAATTAAACAAAGTTCTCGTGCTTCTGACACTAAACGAACAACGATCACAGATATCGTTCAATCAAACTAAGATACATACTCCAAAACCCTAGGCACTCCTCCAATTACCTAAAAAAAACCTAATCAACAAACATTTCCAATCCAAAACCCTAATTCTCATTTCCCAAACCCTAACAAACATCAAACACACTCATAATCCTAAACAATCTCCTAAAAACCACAATTCACAGCTCATAAAATCATCAAACCTCAGCAAAATCAGGCTGTTGGCCCGGATTGTGCTGCGATTCGGGCCGGATCTCGATATCCGCCGACTCGTCGACAATCTCCTGCATCGTGTTCTGTATGAACTCGTCGAACGAGTCGAGCTGTTGACGGACCAAACCTTTCTCCTCGAAATAAGCGCTGATTACGGCCCAAGCGTCCTCCTGCGATATATCCTCTTCTTCTTCTTCGTCCTCATTCTCATTTTCAGCTTCGTTGTACTCCTGTTCGTAGTACTCTTCCTCCAAATCCATTGCTAATTTGCTTGATTTTAGGGTTTTGTGTTCAAATTCGTTCAATTGGAGTCAATTTGGGGGTTTAGAGATACACGGACTTGTGTCCTGCTGTGTCTGAGGACGAAGAAGATGACAAATGAGAGCGAGTGAGGCTATTTATAGTGTGTGCTGAACCCTTGAGGCGGTAGTTTGATATTTAGAGAAATTGCCCCCGCTAATATAGGATTATTATGTTTTACACCCCCCCGAAAGTTTTATAATGTGCATTTGTGATGGGTTGCACTGAGTTTTGAAAAATTTATTACTTTGATTGCTATCATCTCTTGCGGGCAAATTCCATCCATCTCCCCTGAAGTTTTGTCTCTCTCCATCCACCTTCTCTCTAATTTCAAATTTCCCATTAACCTCCCCTCTTTTAGTTTGACCAACAATTAATAGGTGACTTTAGGGGTAGTCTTGTCAATTCATTTGTAAAAAGTTATTTAACTTGTGAAAAATTTACCCTAAGCCTAATTAAAAAAATAATAATTAACATGATTGGTGTAATGATTTATTTATGCCGAGAAAATATTAAGTAATTAATTAAGTATTATAATAAAAAGGAAATTTGATTTAATTGATTACATGAGTATAATTCAGTCATTTTATACCCCTGAAAATTATCTTTTGAGTTGATACTTCATCATTCTTTTATTTTCTTTCCTATATATTTCTTATATATACATACACATATTATCTGAAATCAATACATAAAGCACAAAATTATAATAAACGTTATCTAAAATTGAGCAAAAAAAGTTTCCCCACGAACAATATGTGAAAAATAGAATTATTTAGTTTAGAAATATTCTGTAATCTTTTTTTAAAAACATTTCTAGATACCATATATTTGATGTTTTCTTTTTGGTGTTGAAGGGACAATTTTCTTAGTTCTTTTTTAGTATTTTGTTGTAATTGGTTGCTCTATGCATAATGATACAAGCTAATGTATAAAAGAAAACAAAAGATTTCGGAAATAGATAATGAGATATTTTTAAAATTATTCTTCCTTTTTAAAAAAAAGGTGAATTTAAAATGAAATTAATTATATTAAATTTCATGTTATTAACAAATTTGCATTATTTTTTCAACAACCCTCTTTCTACATAAACTATGTAATTCCTTCCTTTTGTTGAGTATGATCTATATATATTATTTGTGATATTAATAACACTTAAAACATAAATTGACAAGACTACCCCTAAAGTCACCTATTAATTGTTGGTCAAACTAAAGGAGGGGAGGTTGATAGGAAATTTGAAACTAGAGGGGAGGTTGATAGGAAATTTGAAACTAGAGGGGAGGTGGATGGAGAGAGACAAAACCTCTCTGGGGAGGTGAATGGAATTTGCCCCATCTCTTGCAGGTTTTTGTGGTTAAAGATTAATAAGAAGGTCCCTCAAATGTAGCTAGCTGTTTTTGTATATCTATTGTACAAGAATTAATACTCGTGTTTTACAAATTTAAAACAAAGTTAAAATTGTAACAAACGTGTTATCGCCTTGTCAGCAAATTAGTCACAATGAGTGAGTCAACCTAATGAGACTTGTAAAGGTCATAACACCAATTAAAAAAAACTATGAATTTTGTGTTCATTTTTGCATGTTCCTATTTTGCCTTAGTCTCTTTGTTCATTTCTAGCACAACTCCTCTTATAATACTTTAGAAGTGGTTTTTATTAGGCTTGTATTGTGTTTCTTTCGATTTCACCTCTCTCTGCAATTGAATCACCTTGGTATGGAACCATCCAGGGCATGTTACGGTGCAACTATGTATCCAAAATTATTATGGACTCATTCATTTTTACAGAGGTTAAGGTAGAGCGACTACAACCTTCTTCACCTCTCTTAATTTTTCTAATGTGTCACCGTGTTGCTTGCAAATTAGTGGTTAAAGATTAATAATAAGGTCCTCAAATGTAGCTATTTTTGTATTATCTATTGTAAAAGAATTATACTCGTGTTTCACAAATTTAAAACAAAGTCAAAATGGTAACAAACGTGTTATCGCCTTGTCAGCAAATTAGCCACAATGAGTGAGCCGACGTAATGAGCCTTGTAAAGGTAATAACACCAATTACAAAAAGAAAGAAATTACGAATTTTGTGTTCATTTTTTATGTTCCTATTTTGCCTTAATCACTTTGCTCATTTCTAGCACAACTCTTCTTATAAGATTTTAGAAGTGGTTGTTATTAGGTTTATTGTGTTTCTTTCAATTTCACCTCTCTTTGCAATTGAATCACTTTGATATGGAACCATCCAAGGCACGGCAAGTTGCAACTATTTATCCAAAATTATTTTGGACTCATTCACTTTTACAAAGGTTAAGGTAGAGCGACTACAACATTCTTCACCTCTCTTAATTTTTGTAATGTGTCACCGTGTTGTTAGCAAATTAGTCGTCGCCATCATTGTTGGTTTGTAATACCTTGCTCTGACTTTATGGCGCTTTCTTTTCGGGTTGTTGGGGTTGTAATTTGCATTGATTTCTGGTCGATGAAGTTTTGTCGATGCGGATAGCTAATAAAAAAGGTTGAAGATTACCCAAATAAATTCTGGATTTCCGGTCGACTTCCAAGCTTAAATTTTGTCGTCTTGCGAAATAGTATCGAGCGAAAATTCCTAATTTTCTAGTAGCTTTTAATTGTTCTATGTAAATTAACTATGGACATTTTACCTCTCAAATCTCTATCTATGTTGGTGAAGGAATTTTTATTTATTTATTTATATTCCTCAAATGGTTTTCCTATCTTTTAGTCAATCACATTTTGTTATTATTTCATTCTTGTCTTCCATGAGCACAGGCCCTCTGTATTTTTCTCATTAATATCAATATAGAGAAAATGTGTTCTCTCATCTCTCTATATTTAATATAACACAATTATTAATGCGATTGAGCAAGCCAATTAAACTAGTCTTAACTTGCATAGTCATAGTGCCACTTACACTAAAGAAGAACCTATGATTCTTTTCTATCATGTTTGCATGTTTCCAACAGTGTTTTGAGAACCGAACTTGTCATAGAATCAGCGTCTTATTATTTACAGGTTTGATCGCTTGAATCGTATAAACCACTAATCAAGCCGGTGAATGATGTATTTCTAAAAAACCAAACAAGACGTGGGAGCTATAAACTATTTATATGTTATATAAACGTATTAATCTTAATATATTTTTTAGTAATATATTCAATAAGCATAGACAATAAATTTAGTATACACAATTTTTTTTGATATATATGAACACAAAGAATAACTCACAAATTAATTGCATTTCTATATAAATAAGTATAAGCAAATAGTTTTAAGCTGAAGTCCAAACAACCTAAATAATCTCAACAAGTATGAACACATTATATAATAATAAGATAACCTAGATTTTTTATAATTTTAAGTTACAAATAATTTTACATATAAAAATATAACATTTATTTTAACATTCAAATATTTAAATTTTGTGCATACTTATCTATGAAATTCAAAATTAGAGAATCTCTGCCCCTCTTTGTTTGATTAATTAGAGGAAGGAAGAAAATATTCACCATTTCTCTTTCCTTGTTTTAAAACATTCCAACTATTTTAGATTTACTAATTGCAAATTATTTATTGTAGCAGCTACTAATGACCATAAATATTTCTCATTTCAAATAATATATCTATTTACTATATATCATTTGTTTTTCCAACATCACATCATTAATTGTTAGTTTGAAAAATTCCATCATTAATTGCCAATTTGGCTACTTTTCAATACAATAATTGGCACCGTAAGTTTCAAATTTCAAAATTTTCAAAAGTTTTAGGGGTAATATAGTAGTTTCTTGCAAAAAGATAAAAAATTTATGACAAAACCAGGTTATAAACCGGTCCACGATTCATTGGTTATGCTGGTGAACCGGCCAATCTAAAGTGGTTGAGACTGCTTTTTAACCTTTACGGTTTTGTGACCCTCTCTGGACTGGACAAAGAGCCGATCACTGATAAACCGGTTGAATCAGCTGGTCTGAGTTTAAAATCACTAGTTTCCATTTTGCTTGGGGTCTCTTTATTACTGTTTAGCACATTTCGCTAAAGTTTTCAGAAGGGCTTTTTGTTGAGTTTATCTTGTTTCTTCTGATTTCATCTCTCCTCGTCATTGAATTGCCTAAATATAGAATCATATAGGGCCATGACAAGCTTCAAATATGGAGCCACAATTAATTAGAGTCTATTCATGTTTCTCGAGGTTGAGATAGAGCAATTACAACATTTCGTGCCTCCTTTGACATTTTTGGTGTGTTGTTGTCGCAGTTGTTGGTTTGCAATAACTTGTCTCTGACTTGCTGATATCTTCTTTTTGGATTTTTTGTGTTGTAATTTGCATTTTGTTTCTACTTGACAAAACTTTACCGTTGTTGGTCGCGAATAGAATTAGGTGTTGATGACTCAAGGAGATTCTGGATTTCAAGTTCGACTTTCATAATCGAGTTATTTATAAACAAGCCTAAATTTTGTCCACTTGTGAAATATTACAAAGCGAAAACTCTCCATTTTGTTGTAGTTTATAACTGTTTTATGTAAATTAACTATGAACTGTTCAGGGGGTGTGTGACCCGCTTTTAGCAGATGCGGACTTCGAGCTTGCTCTTAAGCAAGAGGAAATGTATCTTAAGGAAAAGAGTAGAAACAAGTGGTTAGCGGTGGGGGATCGCAACACCTCAGTTTTTCATCATTCTGCGAGTATTAAAAAGTCCAGGACTGGAATTAACAACCTCATGATTAATGGGACATTAGCGGTGCAATAACGGATTTTATCTCGATACTTTGAGGATATATTTAGTTTGGATTTTATCTATTTTTCATCCCTTTGAAATTCATATGACGAATTTTACACAATTATTAGTGCAATTGAGTGAATCAATTTAATGAGTCTTGCGTGGTCGCATCACGCCACTTACACTAAAGAAAGAAACTACCATTTTTTTTTGTACCTACTTTGCCTAGTATCTTCATTGTTTTATTGCAAAACAAACTCTTCAAAAAATAATTTTTAGAAGTGGCTTTGTAAAGTTTATTTTGTGTCTTCCGGTTACATCTCTCCTCGTTACTGAATTACCTTAGTATTGAACCACCCAGGGCAATGACAAGTTGTAGTTGCGGAGCCACAATGAATTTGGATCCATTCAATTTTTTGGTGGTTAAGACAAAGCAATTACAGCATTCCTGACCTCCCTTAACGTTCTTGATGTACTAGCATGTCAGCAAATTAGTTATCACCATATTGCTGGTCTGCTAAAACTTGATTCTGACTTTTCGGTATCGTTTTTTTTATCAAGTTTCTTGCATTGTAATTTTAGATTTATTTTTAATTAAAGATATTTAGCGTCGATTGATGCAAATTAAAAACGAGCGTCGATGACCTCAAGGAGATTCTAGATCTGTAGCTCGACTTTCATAATTGAGTAATTTATTAACATGCTGAAATTTTGTCCACTTGTGAAAATACCACAGAGCAAAAAGTCTCAATTAATAACCAACAATTTTCTACACTTATAACAATTGGCTCGTGCATTTCCATCTATACTATTTGATAAAAGGGGCGGATTTTTTTTTTTTGTTCATTCTTTACCGTTCAAATCGTGTCTCTGTCTTTTATTCTAATTGCACACATCCACCGACACTTCTTAAAATTTGATGATACAGTATCTAACATGTGGTCGATATTGACACCCATTCAACACATGTCGCAGACCTCGTGTGGCATGCCCATAATTTAAAATAAAAAATAAACCCAACACCTTGTCGGATACATTGTGGTTGTCAAGTTTAAAATTGCTTTAAACGAGGTTGGAGTAAATTGTTCAATTTTACCATTAAATTTTCATGGTAAAAGTAAAAGAAATCAATTTAATAGCAAAAATAGAGTTGAAGAACATCCTACAACCCAATTCCGCCTCATAAGCCTTTAAGAAGCATTGAACACAACATGAATCTAATGAATAGCACATTCAGGGGCGGAGGCAAGGGGGAGGGGCATTGGGGGCCACCGCCCCCCAACCTCACCCCCTCCCCCTTGTATATATATATATATATATATATAATATACTTTTATAAGTATTTATATTATATAGTTACATATACAGTTTATATACATAACACATATAATCATAAATTTTTAGTTTAACATGTAATGATTTTTTTGTAATATTTACTTTTAGTGTTTCAATATATAGTAATTCATTTGACTTATCATATATACTACTTCCTAGATTTTAGAATCTATGCATTTCGTGTAATAAAAAAAATGTTTTCTAACAACATTTGCATGTATATTATTCTTAATATGATAATTTATATTTTTTTGAAAACTCTTTTTAACACTCAAGCATGTATTTTTGAATGAGAAATTTGCGTAAGAAGATTATAGAGTAAACTAAAGAAATTATTTTACACATCGCATTAGAGTTAATGACTAAATTAGATAAGATTTAATATTAATTTGATATACTAAGCTTGTTGCATGATTAAAAACGTCCAACATAGTGACAATAAACCTCTTTTGAACATAATAGGGCAAAAGAGACATGTGAAAAATTGCGCAATAACATTGGTGTGCGACATGTTTTAAGCAAAAAAAGAAAACCCATGGAAGAGGAGTAAGGAAAAAAAAGAGCTCCTCTTTAGAAAAATAGGAAACAAGAGGGAGAGGGGGTCGCCATTTAAAAAAAATGATAGTGGATGTTTTGTGTTTCTTTTTTAAAAAATTAAACTTTCATGATGAATTATAATTTCTTCAACAAACTAAAATATTAATTATAAAAAATATTCATGTTGGTAAGAAAATAACGTATTTCGCCCCCCGAAATGGAATTCCTGGCTCCGCCCCTGAGCACATTTACCTTCTAAGCCAACCTTGTAGATAACGGAGAGCGAAAGACCATTTGAAGATGATTCAAAAATCTAGAAAGAACAAAGAAGAAAAGAAAAGAAACCTTGAATGAGAGAAGATACAGAGTTAACATTAGTTGTGCTTCTGCATTTGAGAACTTTATGAAACCTATCACTATTGCATCTTTTTATGAGTGCAAATATAGTTGATTAAGAATTTAAGATACAAGGATGCTTACAACTATATCCCCTAAGAGTTGGTGCAATGTTTGAAATCTTCCCTGAGTATAAAAAAAATCAAGTAATCTCCCCTAAAACTATGGGTCGTAATAAATGTGGATGATATGCTCTCATTTCATTAAAAATTGTTAGGAACTTCTGATTTCTTCCCTAGTGAACTAACATTTTATGGGGAACATAGATGTTATTTTATATTGCAAGTGGTGTACAAGAAGAGAACTTGATATATAAAATAAAACGTATGTGTGCATTGAAGAAAATGCATAAAACCTTCCTGTATTTTTGAAACATGCACGAAACTCCCTTGTGGTTTGATAATTGTTAGAAGTTAGAGCCCCCTTGTGGTTTGAAAAATTCTAAACAAAACCCCATTGTGGTTTCAGAAATCCTGAAAGAATCTCATTTCCGTCCAACTTCGTTACAGCGTGGTGTACACTCGCTCTATGTGAGAGTATGTTTAATTTTTGTGTGCTTTTTTCTCTTTAAAAAGTCAATTCCGCCCTTTAAAACTCTGGCATAAAACCCTCTTGTGGTCTGGAAACCTGCACAAAACCCCTCTGTGGTTTGAAAAATCCAGCATGGAATTCCTATTTTAATTTATTTATTATAAAAAAATATATAGTTATTTTTATTTTCTCTTATAAATAAAAAAAATTATGTTTGAATTTTTTCGAACATAAATATTTTTAAAAAAATAAAAAAAAATATATCTATAAATAATGAAGTAAGGGCAATTTAGTTACTTAATAAAAAACTAATGGAGTTCGATGAAACTTAACGGAGGGAATTTTATGCAGAATTTGTGACACCACAAGGGACTTCTAGAAAATTTATAAATCACAAGGGGGTTTAGTGCAGGTTTTTGAAATCACAGGGGTTTAGGTTAATACCCAGTGTGCAATAGAGTAAATATTTAGATACACTTGTTCCGTTAGAATCTGACGTGATCAATAGATAAATGAAATAATATAGATAACCATAACTTTAATGGAAAAGATACTTGCATGGTCTAATATTATTTAGTAGAATCTCCGAAATTTTAGCTAAAAAACTAAATGAAGCGATTGACTAAACCAACACGCTACGACAAAATCTAGATTAGATAACACTTTGATAGAATATACGTAATGCTGGGCGATGTATATTAGTAATTGCGGATCTTCAAACATTAAATAATGTATTTTTGATTGTTGTTTTTACCCCTGAGAGGCATGAACAATCTCACGTACGTTCTGAAGAGGGCATGAAAAATCTCAGGTCGCGTTCTGAAAAATTTAGCCTTAACAATCTCGGGGCATGAAATCAAACTAAATCGATCTAGATATATGATATTCAGAAAATATCAAAATAAATGAAAATGAATAGTGTTTAACATATTACTCTTATTTAGTAAATGAAAAGTATTTAATTACCATACTAATCTAATTTAGTACTCGAAAGAAATTAAACTCTCTCATATCAAATCTTTTACTGGCTGCTAGTTCCAGGAGCAGGAAGAGTCATTATCTTTATTTTCAAACCTTGAAAAGATTTGGTAATAATTACACCAAACCTCACGTGAGTAGTGGTAATTAATCTCTTTCTTTTGTTTATTATCGAATATTTGTAAATGCTGACTTAATTGTTATAGGGCAAAACTACTCTACCTACATAAATTATTTTAACAAAATCTTTTTCTTTTTTTTTTTGAACCGGAGATTTATTAACACGCCAAAAGTTAACAAAATCTGTTTGACGCGCGCTTCATGTACATCTAAATACAGGTGTTTGTACTATGGGTAGTCTTGGTAATTAGGATGTTTGTATTTATTTTATTCAGATTCTCATATATGATATGTAATTATCTATTTCCTTGTACATAGGTCTACGGTTGGAAATATTATTTTGTATATGTATACGCTGATTATTGAAAGAAATACAATCACTCTTCGTATCTTTTCTTCTTCACTATAGTTAATTTGTTGTGCGCACATGAGACTTTTTTTTAAGAAAAGAAATATTCTATATTAACACGTGCTTCACTATAGAACATGTACAAACACAACATCCGGATGCTCCGAAAATAAATAGATAGAAAGCATACAAGAGATTAACAAAAATAGTCAAAGCTATAAAACAGCATGAATGCTTAATGCTTATTTTCACATACTTGAATTAACCGTCGTCTATGTTATTTTTATTAGCCAAGACCCCCTTGTAAAATCTAAAACATAGCAAAAACCGTACACTTATTTAATCTGCACGTGCTAAGATTGAGTATTATTGATGCATAAAGGACCAATCTTCTTCGAATAATATATATATATGTTATCAAATTTTTAAAAAGAATATTAGTTTCTGGAACTGGAGAAACAAAAATACAGTACTGATGAATTATATTTCTCACGTTCTTAAATAATTCCAATAAAAACCTCAATAAATTATAAAAAAAGCTTGTAATATATATTTGAACAATTATATGATTGATACAAAATTTAATGCATAAAGATTAACTGTTAATTAGTTATCCGAATAGATAAATAAAATTATGATGCAGGGGTTTTTTGGTTAAATAAACTTTAGTACTCCATATCAGCAAATAATACGTACTATGAAGTTTGGTTAAATATCGATCAGCAAATAATTTGAGGACCAAAAAATCTCTGACAAAAAAAACATTTCCAATGCAACAACAATAGATAGATGAGAAATAAATAAACTTGTTGCCCAATTCTTTAATTAAGGAAAGAGCAGTTCCGTACAAGTACAAGTCCTCTTAGGAAAAGGAAATAAAAAATCACGCGTTTTGACACTCTAATTTGCACTACACCACTCCTGTTAGTAAAAGGAAATTTACCGTTATCAGTTTACTTACAACATAAGATTCTGAAAGATCTCTATTAGATACATTAATTCTCTCACATCACATACATAATCCACATCATATATATATATATATATGTATATATACACACACGTATCATATTCATATCGAGCTTATTCACATTATTGATCACATCATCTCATTATTCCCATAATTTTCTAAACCTAAGTTTCTCTGTTTTTCTTGATACATCCTGAGACATGAAAAGGTGCTCCAGTAGTTCAACCTCAAAAGTACCCTCGAAAAGAAATAAGCATCATCATCATGATGATCGTGAAGATCGAATCTCGGAGTTGCCCGAACCAATCTTACACAGCATTCTATCCCTTATTCCCGCGAAAGACGCCGCAAAAACCTCTGTCTTGTCCAAGTCACTGAACTCTGTCTGGAACTCGTTTCCTGTTTCTTTGGACTTCGACCAATATTCCTTCAAGAAATCGGTGCAGGAGTTCTGTAAGTAC
Organism: Misopates orontium; assembly: GCA_946800315.1. NCBI lineage: Eukaryota > Viridiplantae > Streptophyta > Magnoliopsida > Lamiales > Plantaginaceae > Misopates > Misopates orontium. The sequence continues at coordinate 4,697,470 of OX326951.1, forward strand.
GTGAACGATTCGATAAAAGGTCGTCGTGCAGATGCATGTATTCAAGGATTCAAGCTTACTGTCTGCTTCAACAACACTGGTCTCAAATCTCGATGGGAGGATCTCGAACGATGGATCAACTACGCTGTAAGTAACGAAGTCCAAAACTTGGTTCTTCGTTATTACAATAACACGAAAAGCAAAAAGGCGTGGCCCTACCCGTTGCCTACTTCGTCGGCTATTTTTCGAGCCAAGTCATTGAAGGAGTTGGAGTTATTTGGTTGTAAGTTTGGCGAACCACGCATTCAGTTTCCGTTTTCCTTGAAGAAACTGACACTTGAACACGTTGATATCGATGATCGGACTCTACAAGGTTTGCTGTCAAACTGCGGCTCTCTCGAAGAACTTACTATCAAACATTGCAGTGGCTTTGAATCGGTGAATCTCTCTAGCGATAAACTCAAGACAGTTAATTTGTTCCTAAATAGATGTCAGGTTCAGAAAGTAGTAGCGATTGATGCCCCGAATCTGCGGTCTTTGAGTTATGGAGGGGATTGTGCAAATGTCATGAGGAGTCTCGAGGCTTCTAACATTAATAAGAACCTCACGGAATTGAAGTTTCATAGCGGGATCACTATAACAGATGCGGTCCTTACTCGAGTCACCCGTGGATTTCGATTTCTCAAGAAGATCGAGTTCGACTGGTGTTACTTGCAGGGCAACATTCGACTTTCAGATTTGGGTACGGGCAACAGAAAGATCTTGTTAAAGAACGACGAACTTATTGCAGATTGTCGAAATTGTTTTCATGAGAGGAGTCCCAGAGATATACCGCCTGGATTGTATAAACTTGAAGTTTAACTGGATTCTAATGCTCTGATCAGGTTGATAAAGAGGTCTTGGTGAAGTTGGTTCCAAAAGACAACAAGTTACTCAGTGGCTTTTATATGTTCAGTGATTGCACTTTGAATATCTGATTTGAATTGTTGTAAATGAGTATCTTTTTGTTACTTCTATTTGGAGTGTACATATATAGAATGTTTCATCTTCTGGCGTTTTCGATTCTTGACTTTTGCATAAGAGGTAACTATGCAAGCTTTTAAATTCTATCTATTATTCATGTTTGATTAATTTTTTCAGTAGAGCGTAAGATACAGATTCATTGTAAAAAAATACTGTAGGTACTCACTAATGGAAACGATAAATTCAAAAGAAATTGAAGTACAAAACGTGCAAACTTTTAATTGCTACCAACTCAACCATTCAAGTCGAAAGATTCTGACTAAATCACGAAAACGTGCGAAACTTCCTAAGTATAAATCTTCAAACAAATCTCTCATTGATATGTTAGTTCATGTTCATGTACTTGTTCGGATTTTAAGAAAAGAATTGCCAGAGTATTGATGTATTACAATTTGGAATTTTTGGAGTGACTTGCCAGAGTAACCGTTGTAAGAAAAAGATCTCCCAAAATATTACTTCTCCAAATATGCATGTTGTCTCAAAATAATAAAAGCAATTATTTCTGAATAATTGAATGTGCATATATACGAACAATTTTATTTTTTTTGTTAAGCACATAGGAACAATTCAATATTACGTTTGCACACACAAAAATAGCAGGTGCTCTACTATGGAAGATCTGGAAAGATGATGGTGGACTAAAGCTGCTCGATGTATTATAGAATTGGACTTTTGTTCAAATTTGTTTTAGTTGGATGCATTGTTTTACGAAATTTTGTAATCGCAGAATACTTAATAATATACTAACAAAATGTTCAACCAACTAATTTTTGAGTTTTTGGCATTTTGCACCATCAGATTTGTCATTTCTGTAATTTGCGTTTGTTTGTTTTTTTTTTTTTTTTTTTTTTTTTTTTTTTTTTTTTTTTTTATCAGCGAGAAAGAGAATTTTATGAAAAGGAGTATAAGAGATACTCCACAAAGATTTCAACAAGTACAATGGACCGGGAAGATGGGAAATTTTCCAAAAAATGTCCTCTAAATTGGCACATTAGCGATTTTGGTCCTACAACTTTTTTATCTTCAATTTTAATCCTACAAGTTACTACGTGTTTCAATTTTGGTCCTCCGACCAATTTTGGTCGGAATCTCCAATTTTTTTTTTTTTTTTTCGTTTAATGAATAAAAATACGAATTAATTTTTAAAAGTAAAAAAATAGGGCTGAACTGAAAAAGCTAAAAACATAAAGGATCTATTCTAAATTAACCCTCTCATTAAAATCAAACCTCTCTTCTCTCTCCCCGTAAACTCTCTTGATTTCTCCTTCTTCTCTTTCCCTAATTCCACAAACCCTGACCCTAAAGCTACCTACAATGAATGGTTAGAACAGGCTCTGAAAATCAAATGAGAAATCCTTTCTTTCTTCTAGTTTCTTGCTCTTAATTCTTCTAATTCTTCACTATTGTTTATCAAATTACAACTTTCATCATGATGAACAATAAACAACCTCTGTTTAGGGTTAGGGTTTGTGGAATTCGGGAAAGAGAAGAAGGAGAAGTCAAGAGGGTTTACGGGAGAGAGAGAAGAGAGGGTTTGATTTTAATGAGAGGGTTAATTTAGAATAGATCCTTTACGTTTTTAGTTTTTTCAATGCAGCCCTGTTTTTTTTACTATTAAAAATAATTCGTATTTCAATTCATTAAACGAAAAAAAAAGAAAAATCAGAGATTCCGGCCAAAATTGACGGAATTTTGGTCGGAGGACCGAAATTGAAACATGTAGTAACTTGTAAGACTAAACTTGTAGATAAAAAAGTTACGGGACCAAAATTGCCAGTGTGACAACTTAGAGGACCTTTTTTGCAAAATTCCCGGGGAGATGACTATTCAACAAAAGAATATGTGAAAGCTTTAGACTTCACAGTTATCCAACACCACGTCTTGACTTTTTTCATATCCACAACTTCTTGCACACTCATAGAACCACTAGTGAAAATGAGCCGGTTTCTTAATGACCATATGACCCATGTCGTGAATAACCAAATAGCAGCAAGATCCGCGTTCTTCTTTGATTTTCTCTTTGGTAAGATACCCGAAAAGTGTAGGAGGTGGGATTGGAAGTACCCGTTCAGGGTAGATTCATAACCAAGCCACCTAAGAATATTCATCTAGACCTGGTATGTGAAAGAGTATCTAAAAAAAAGATGGTTAGATTCCTCTTCGCCTCGGGAACAAAAATCACAATTCGTATCCCCCCATTCAAATTTATTCCTCTCCTGATCAGATTTCACTTAGTTGGGATTTGATCTTGAATCAATCTCCAGACAAATGCTTTCATGTTTAATGGTGCATCCATATCCCACAAAATTTTATAAGTACGGTCCTGAAATTCATTTGGTTCCATAGCGAGGATCCTATAAGCTGATAAATTACAAAATGGTCACTTAGCTCCCCAAATCGTAGTTCTCTAGCGGTATGCATCCCATCATGTGTTTTTAGATGAAGTCTCAAATATGAAGGGGTTAAATTTGTCTTTTCAAACTTGGGTTTAATTTTTGCACTTTGCAGTTTGCATGCACCCTCTAGAAAACAATCTTTTCCAAATTCAAGAAAAAAGAGTAATTCTTTCAAAATCGGATTTGCTAAACCTTCTTCAAAATAAATTCATCAATTTCGAATTTCGATTTGCAACTTAAGATGTGAAATACTACGTTATCCAAATGATTTTAAGCAAATATCATTTCCTGATTCCCATATATATATATATATATATAAAACTGGTTTGTTTTTGTTAACAGGCAAAAGACATGTAGCACAAGGGGTGCTTCAACCCTTACAACTTCTTCTTGAAACCACAGTTCAAATGCATGACCCAACATATTAAAACACACACAAAAAAAGATTTTTTTTTATAACAAAACTCCAGTAGCAACAAAAAATCCATTCAATAACATAAAACCCCATAGGCATCAAAACAACAACGTGGGTTGCTGCACCAGTCAGAGAAAGAAAAACAGAAATTTTTTATGTTTGTCGAGATCCACAACCAGGATCTAACCTTGACCATCTCAATAATTTTATGGATGTCGACTGCTTCTGCATGAAACACACCTTTATTCCTTGTCGACCAAATTTACCACGCAACCACGCACCATAATCCTCTCCAGATTGCTTTGTTAGCGAAGGATGGAAGCATTTCTGCCTTTGCTCGAAAATGACTAACCAGATTATTTGATAGCACTGTTTGTATGTCGAACCAATCAAAAAAAGCTCATCCAAGTACGAGATGCCACAGGACATTCGTAGAAGAGGTGCTTAGAATCCTCTCTCTCCTCACCGCAAAGTCCACACATCTCAGAGGCACTAAGATCCAGCACTCCTCTTTTTCGGAGATCAACTTTTGTGGGAATCCTATCAAGTATCAATCTCCAGGCCAAAAATGACATTTTCGGTTATACAACTGGTTAAAGACAGTCTTTTCACAAACATAGCATCACCCAATTAATCTGGGTAGTTAATTTCCAAGGATCATTTTACACAAACAAAAGGACGCAAAGAAAAAAGTATATGAAATGAAGAATAGCAATTATGCCTACAACTCAAGAGAGGTACAAAAGCCTTCAAAACATAGCTTCATCCTTGGTGAAACTTAGCTTCCAATAGAAGTATAAAAATCTCCCAAACCTGTAAATGTAATTAGTTTAAAGTATTAGTGTAGGTGCAAATCTTTAAAAAAATTTGGAGCAAAAGTTAAAAGATTTGTAAAATTGAGAAGTGAAATGTAGTTGTCAGGACTTAAATTGGATCGATGGCATATTACATGACTAAAATTGAATGTTTTTCTTCAATAAAGAACTAAAAGTAATGGTGTAACAAATTATAGGACCAATATAGAAAAATTCCCAACACAATACACTATTAATGTTTTTACTATATGAATGACATACGTATAATCTGAATACATGCTAATATGTATCATACGCGCCATTGAAAAAGTAAGCCAAACACTAAAATTTAAAAGCTTGCACAGTCAATCTTATACAATTCAAAAACACTAAAAGATATCTGAAAAATAGTGAAATTAATGTATGTTTAGCTTCCGTGGTTTTTAATAACCAATAGCCAAAGCGCAAATTTAACAACTAGTGATTTTATGAAAGCTATTAACTTTTTGTCTTTATCAACCTTAATATTGAATGAGATCTGTGATATCATGAAACTGATCAAATTTCAAGCTTGTAAAATATATCCAGGCAGTATATATGCGGCAAAGTCGCCGTTCTTTAACAGGATAGTTCCGTCCCTCATACCCAAATCTGAAAGTCAATTAATGTTGCCCAGCAATGAACACCCAATAAACTCGAGCTTTGAAGTAATCGAAATTCTCGAACGACTTTATGAATAATCTGTTTGAGTAACACCAAGAAATCTTCATTCATTCAGGTTATTATGAAAGTTAGAACTCTCCTGACAACCCATGTCATTTGCATAGTCCCTTCCATACTCATAAACCGCAGACTTGACACTTCAATTGCTATTCTTTTTAACCTGAAACTGTTTAGGTTCAAACCAACTATCTTGAGCTTATCGTTAGAAAGATTATATTCACCGACTGAAACACGTTCCATTTGTGCAATATTAACTTCTTTAAGAGAGGAGAATTTTGACAGCACACTTTATAATTTCTGATCATCAATATCAACATGTGTAAGTTTAAGTTTGTTCAAGGAATCCTTAATCTGAAAGCCAGTTTCAAAAGACTTACAACCAAATAATTCATAGACCTTCAATGATTTAGCGCTAAAAAGAGCCTAAGACGTAGGCAACATGTATGGCCATCAACTTTTGCTTGTTGTGCACTTAATAAAATGAAGAACCAAGTACTTGACGCTGTACTTATCGCGTAGTTTATTCATCTCTTAAAATCCGCTAGCCGAGATTCGAGACTAGTGTTTTGAAGTTGACATAGTAAAAAGTAACCTATCATAACATAAGAATAGGTAATGGATATTTTCTTTACGTATGTAGATTTGTGGCCCATTAATAACTGGAGACTATCATGGGTCTCTTGTCGAGTTAGTAGACAAGTCTTGACTGGTTCTGGCAAAATGGGGGAGTAGTTGGAAAATATTGGAAGCTGAAAGACCGGGGGAGCAATGAGATTGGGGGAGATCTGCTGATTTTTTATTTTTATGAATTGTTTTAATTTTGTTTTTATTCCGCGTTTGAACTTAGTACTTTATTTATTCTGTTATGTTTTTATTTCAGTTTATGAACTAGTACTTAGTTTATTTGTTTTGCGGTTGTTGCACTGCGTGTTGCAATTAGTTTTGATGACTATCTAGACTGGTTAGCTTACTTTCATTTCTTATGTGTTGATGTCTAACAGTCTTATGCAACTTATTTGAATTTTCATGTGCTTAAAATGTTTTGCCAAAACTAGTCAATTGGGGAAGATTGTTAGGATCGTGAGTCCTTATGATGTTATTTACGAGTTTTGGAACGTTATTTTAAGGGGAATTGATTTTATTAATTTTATGTTAATTACCAAATATTTCTTTGAGTTTGTATGGGAATAGAGTTCTAAAAGGAAATGAGTTTTGGTAAGATTTGATAGAGTAGGATTAGATTTAGTAATATCTTGAATATCTTTGGAAAGTAAATCTATATCTTCTACTTGTCTATATTTGGTCTAATTACTTCCTTTTGGAAGTGTTTTCCGTTCCTTGTGTGCAGATATCGAAGATCACAAGATCTTATCAAAAGGAAGGAATCCGGGTATTTTAGGAAGATAGGAGTCCTGACTAGAGTAGGACACTTCCAGCGCAAGACTTATCTTATAAGGAGAGCTATCCTATAAATAGTGAGAAATCTAGGTTTAGAACTTAGAACACTCGTGTATATCATACATATTATTAGGTGTTCATTGTTTTAGTTTTTTCATAGATTTTATTCTTTGTGTTTTGAGTTTTAAGCCGATCAGGAGTTGAAGGGAGTTCAACGGGAATGTATTGCACCAGTTGGAGAGAGTTCAACATACGTGCTTTGTGCTTGGGAGCTTTTCACGAAGAAGGTCTACATGAGTTGATCTTCGGAATTCAAACAAAGTAGTCGATAGAAGTATTCTATTGGTGTTTGACATTAGAGGGAGTCTAAGTGTTAGAGTAAAGCAACCAGTAGTTGTAATAGCTTTTGATCGAGGAAAGAGGTTTGAATTCTTGGACGAAAGTCTCGTGGAGTAAGACGAAGTCCGAAGCACGTTAAATCTGCTGTCTTATTTTTACTGTTTTCATACCTGTCTAGACTAGGTATCACGACTAAGCGTTTTTAAAGTAAAAATTATAGACTTAAGATCTAACAATTGATAGATCTTAAGTCTACAATTTTTACGTTTAAAACTACTCAGTCGTGATACCTAGTCTAGACAGGTATGTAAACAATAAAAATAAGAAAACAGATTTAACGTGGTTCAGATTTCGTACTACTCCACGAGGCTTTCGCCCAAGAATCCAAACTTCTTTCCTCGATCAAAAGCTATTACAACTACAAGTTGCTTTACTTTAACACCTAGACTCCCTCTAATGTCAAACACCAATAGAAACCTTTTGTCGACTACTCTGTTTGAATTTGAAGATCAACTCCGGTAGACCTTCTCTGTGAAAAGATACCAAGCGCAAAGCACGTACGTTGAACTCCCTCTAACTGGTGCAATATTTTTCATTGAACTCCCTTCAACTCTTGATCGGCTCTTCACGTAAACTCAAAACACAAAGAATAAAATCTATGGAAAAACTTAAATAATGACACCTAATAATCTGTATGATATACACGAGTGTTCTAAGTTCTAAACCTAGATTTCCCACTATTTATAGGATAGCTCTCCTTAGAAGATAAGTCTTGCACTGGAAGTCTCATACTCCAGTCAGGGCTCCTATCTTCCAAAAATACCCGAATTCCTTCATTTTGATAAGATCTTGTGATCTTCAATATCTACACACAAGGAACAAAAAACACTTCCAAAGGGAAGTAATTAGACCGGATATAGACAAGTAGAAGATACAGATTTACTTTCCAAAAATATTCAAGATATATTACTAAATCTAATCATACTCTATCAAAACTTGCCAAAACTCCATTTCCTTTTAGAATTCTATTCCCATACAACATCAAGAAAATTTTTGGTAATTAACATAAAATAAATTAAAGCAATTTTCCTTAAAATAACTTTCCAAAACTCGTAAATAACATCCTAAGGACTCGCGGTCCTAACATAAATATATGAACGCATGAATACACTCCATGAAACCAAGTTACCAATCCGTCATACACTTAATGACAAGATTCGAGTCGATTAACACCGTGACCATCTTTCAGAGTCGATTAACACCTTGACCATCTTTCAGAAGTTCAGGGAGCAATAGTGTAAGTCCTTGATTTAATATTAGTCTCTTAAGATTAATGTGGTTTCAGATACTATGATGTTTTAGGGATAGTGAAATGAATTTGTGCAATAGTTTTTCACTTATTTCCGGGATGTATACCTTCATGCTATGATTTTAGCGAATGACAAAGCCAATTTCATATGGTCACTGTGTGACAACTATGAATGGACTGAGAGATACACTATTCAATTTGGTTCTATAGAGACTTTAATAATGGACGTTGTTCAAAGTATCCTAAGGCTTCGACCATTAGGATATAATTTCTGAACTAAAATGAAGAGTGTAAATATAATTGAAGGACGGACTTTACTTATTTTAAGATGTTTCATGAATTTAATCAAGCACATGGTCGTATCATTAGAATACTTTGAGCAACGTCCATACTTGAAAGTCTATATATAATATGCCTAATCGAATACTACATCCCTAGGTACATTCATAATTGTCACAAAGTGATGATATGAAGTAGGTTTCTATAACTGCTTTAAAATCACTGGGTGAAAGTATAAACACTATAAAAAATTAAAAATTGCTGCACAATTAAATTGCATTATCCCTAAAACAACTATACCACCATATGAATCTCAAGTAACTATGTTAAATCAAGGACACACACTATTGCTTTGTGAATTTTCCAAAGATAATAACAGTGATAATTGACTCAAATATTTTCATTAACTGTATGTTGGGTTGGTAATTTATTTTTCATTTAGTGTATCCACCCCTTCTTATATCAAATTAGAATCACGAGTAATCATGAATAATGCTATTTGTGATTTTTCTCTGGTTGTAAACTATTTTTAGTACCAATCAAACTAAGCTAAAATGTAGCATTATCAGTTATGTAAAACTTTGTATCCCCAAATTCATCTATCATGAATTTCAAGACCTTCCACAATCCTTCTGGAACAATATGTAACCATGTTGAACAGGTCTTAACATCAATGATAGCTAAAACTTTTTAGAGGAAGAAGAATTATGTTTGTAAAACTAAAAATGTATATGAAAAAAGCGTTAAGGGCATAATTTTGATTTTTTTACCTACGGACCAAAATATTGTCACATCTCTTTGTCGTAAGTAACGAAATTATTGAATTTAAATCCATATATTTGCTGGAGAAACAAAATTAACTAGTGACTTACCAATTGGGTATATAGTGTTGTCTGCGTCGTAGCTTGGATTTTTCGGGCCATAAGAGTTGTTATTTCGTGCGTAGTATGTTGCATGTGTAGTATTTCACTCCCGAGAAATCATGTGATCCCCGTAGTAGATTGGCTCGGTCTGCATTATTAGGTAGGAAGCCGATCTCCAACACTTCTCATGCTTTCAAGATAAACTCCAGTAACTAACAGCGGCACAAACCTATACACAGTAAAAGAATGTATCAATTACTTCTTTTTATTTTCGTAATAGATTAATTTCATAGCTAAGATATCTAGCATATATAACATGGAAGTTGCCTCCTTTATATCTTACCATCAACAGAACCAATAGTGTCTTGATATCGAATGATTCGTACCAGTTTATGATATTAACCACCAGTGTTACCATCCTGAGATTCCTGTGAAATTTTGCATTCTAAGTTCTATTCTTTGATCAGAGGGAAATTATGTCAAAACCAAGCTTTTGCAAAAAGCAAATTTATACACCTGAAATTGATTTCTATACAAATCTACAACATTAAAATGGCAAGGATAAAATTATGTGCCACTATATATGGCTGGGGGCCAGAATTTCTACGAACGACTGAACCACAACCACGAGGGAAAGAGGCACTCACATATCCCCTGCAAGTATAAGTCCATGCTTTGCTGGTTGTGATCCAATCTTGTAATACTTACGTGTGTACGATGACGGTTTATTGAATCATCCACGTACTTAAAAAACACTTAAACCAGTTTACCTCTTGTACGTAGTGCAGGTTGGTGGAAGAAGTAATATTTGTTTTAGTCCTAAACAGGGGATGAATTCCAGAGAGAGTTCCGTGACTTGGATAAAACGGAGGTTTTTGTGGCGTCTTTTGTAGGAAGAAAAGATTGAATGTTTCGAAGGGTTTTGAGGTTGAAGAGAGTAACCTTTTTGATCTCTCATGATTTCAAGAAAAATCAGAAACTTAATAGGTACAGACGACTATACTCGTAGGTATGTATATATACTGAGAGAACATATTTAAGGAATCTTTTCCCTAATGTAAACATTAAGGATCTTTCCTTAACTTAAAGACTTGGCGAAGAAGTTTATGTATCTTGCAACTATTTTTGGGAACTTTTATTTTTTGGAAGGTTTCTTTTTTTTTGATCAGAAACTTATGAACATATATATTTTTTGGCCTTTTGGTCCTCTAGGTACTTATGGTATATATGTGAACAGAATTTTTTGGTTACATTCTTATGTGTTTTGGCCCACTTGTACAGCAAGTTTGTCTAAACTTCGAAAATAAATACCCCCAACACTAATGGATAGTTTATATACTCGTTAATATAGATTACTTAATTTTTAAAAAAATTATATTAAATTACATATGCACACAACCAACCCCTGTAACTTGATGTAACAAGCGCCCTTCTCATATATTACAAAGCACTTTAAAACCATTTAAAGTTGTAAAGATCATCTGTAGCTAGGTCTTTTGTAGTTTTGCTCCATAACATGCATGTCAGAAATTACAAATATCCTTTAACTAACAAAAAATATAATCACTGCTACTACGAAAACCTTTCTCAAGGTTTGAAAAACTAATTACGATAGTGAAGTACTAAACTAGAGTAACTTGTTATATATTTTTAATTTACTAAATAAGAGTATAAGAAAAATGAGTATTTGGAGCAGATTATATTCGACCAACTCAAGATTAACTCTTGATTGTGTATATCTTTATTTGATTGTGTATATATTTTCTGTAAATAGCCTTTAGGAGTTTTACCATGTTTAGGTTTCTCTGTAATTGTATATATATACTCCTTCTCTCATTGAATAAGATTTGGTGATTCTTATTATCTTATATGGTATCAGTAAAATCATATCTCTAACGAGAAAATCGATCCTGATGTCTTCCAACGACTCCTCCAACCCTAATTCGTCCGACGGCTCTACGCCTTCGTCACGCAACACCCCGCCACGCCCACTCGCCATGGCAAATCCGAGTGGCCCTTCTGGCGATCCCCTTGTGCCGATCAATGCACACACTCATTTGCCCCTGCAACTCAATTCCAACAATTACTCGTCATGGAATGCGCAGGTCCGCCATCTCCTTTTTGGTTATGGCTTGTATGGATTTTTGGACGGCTCTAATCCATGTCCAGATCGTGGTGATTCTGTGGAATCCATCGCGGCTTATCTCCACGGGAAGAGACAAGACTCTCTCCTCATCTCGGCTCTTTTTGGTTTGGTGTCTGCGGACATAGTTCCTCTCATCTCCACTGCCGACTCATCTGCGGATGCTTGGCGTACTCTTCAAAGATTGTATGCAAATCGTTCCCGTTCTCGGGTCATGCAACTGAAGGAGGCTCTTTCCACTATGACAATTGGCTCACAATCTGTCTCCGAATTTTTACATCAAGTCAAGATCAAGGTAGATGAACTTGCTGTCATTGATCGTCCTCTTTCCGACGATGATGTAACCCTATATGTTCTTAACGGTCTTGGCACACCGTTTCGTGATATTGCGGCTCAAATAAATGCTCGTGATGATTCTCTCTCTTTCGCGGCGTTACACGACAAACTTGTTGCTCACGAGGTCTATGTTCGCCGCCTGGAATCTCAGGCTGCCTCTCTTGTTGCCACTGCAAATATTGCTGCCAATTCTGGCGGAAATCAGAATAGGCCTCCATCCAACTCTGGTGGTAACTCTGGCTCACGGAATCGCAATTGCTCTGGTCGTGGGCAAGGCCGGGGCGGCCACCAGCAGCCTGGAAATCAACAATTCTATAATCAGGGCCCGCCCAACCAATCTCGTCCCGGTAATCGTGGTAATCCCGGGTCGCCTGCTCCCTATCGCTCTCCCATAATCTGCCAATATTGTGGGATTCCAGGCCATGGGGCACGCACATGTCGTCAACTCCAGCACCCTGTTGCTCACATGGCTGCGTCGCCTCCCCCGCCATCTTCCTCCGATCGTCAAAACTGGCTTGTTGACTCTGGGGCGTCGCACAACTTAACCTCGGACCTTCAAAATTTATCCGTGCACTCAGAATACGATGGAACCGATGAAGTGGTTATAGCGGACGAATCAGGTTTCCCAATATCTCATATCGGCTCGTCTACTATCTCTCACTCTTCTCGCAATTTCCACCTTGCAAATGTTTTATGTGTTCCATCTTCCAAACGTAACTTGTTATCGGTGCATCAATTCACCAAATATAATAATGTTACGTTAGAATTTTACCCCTCTCATTTTTTTGTTAAGGATCGGGATACGGGGTTCGACTGATGTGCGGGGCATGCATTAATGGCGTCTACAACATTGCTTTCCCTCCGGCACTTCGTCACTCGTTTTTGGCTAACATGGGTGAACGTGTGACTCGCTCCTTGTGGCATAACCGGTTGGGGCATCCTTCGGCGAAAATTAGTTCTTTGATTATTTGTTCTTTTGATTTGCCATGTACTGTTTTAAATTCCAAAAATGTTGATTTTTGCGACTCTTGCTTTAGTAATAAAAGTCACAAGTTACCTTTTACTGTATCGAGTTTACATTCTGAGCATCCGTTGCACTATGTTTATGGCGATGTATGGGGTCCTTCGGCCGTACCTTATAAGTTTGGTCATCGTTATTATCTATTGCTCGTTGATCATTTTTCAAAATATTGCTGGTTTTATCCGCTTACACACAAGTCGCAGGTTGCTACAATTTTTTGTCAGTTTCATCGTCTTGTTGAAAAACAATTCGGTTTCACTTTGAAGAATTTTTACACGGACAATGGGGGTGAATTCCTTGCACTTCGCTCCTATCTTTCTGAATCAGGCATCAGCTGGCTTTCCACCGCGCCTCACACGCCACAACAAAATGGTACAATGGAACGACGACATCATCAAGTTGTCACTCTCGGTCGTGTCCTCTTGACACGCTCACGTCTTCCAGCTGAATTCTGGGATTCAGCCTTTGCTACGGTTGTCTATTTATCTAATCGTCTTCCCACACCGGTGCTTCATGATCGGTCACCATTCTCTGTACTTTTTGGTCGTGCACCTAACTACCTTAAGCTTCGTGCTTTTGGTTCTCTATGTTATCCATGGTTGCGCCCCTATCGCCCGACTAAGCTTGAGTCTCCATCTCTCGCTTGTATCTTTACTGGATATTCGACGAGTCAAAGTGCTTATCGTTGTTATCATGCTGCCTCTGATCGTGTGTATGTCTCACGACATGTGCGCTTTGTTGAGACTATCTTTCCCGACATTTCTCAATCCCCGTCTCCGTCCAGTTCCGCTATGTCGTCTCGTGCTGTGTCCCCTTTATTATTGCTGCCTTTGCCGCCTGTTTTATCTCCTCCGTCACGGGTTTCTTCTTCCGCTGCCCCGTCTACGGAGTTGACTGCTCCAGTCTCTCTCTCTCCTTCTGTGGTTGATCAAACTGCCTCTGACATCTCGCCAGATTTCTCGCCAACTCCAGCTGTGGTTCGCACTCATCCTATGCGAACTCGTGCTCAAAATAATATCTTTAAACCGAAAATTGTTTCTCTTGCAACGAAACACCTTATTGCCGGTCCTCTTGAGCCTTCATGTGTCTCTCAAGCTCTTAAGGATCCTCTTTGGCGGGAAGCAATGGCAACGGAGTTTACCGCTCTTATGAAACATGGCACGTGGAATCTCACGGCGGCTCCTCCCGATCGGAATATTATTGGATGCAAATGGGTTTTTCGCATCAAACGGAACCCGGATGGTACTATAGACAAGTACAAAGCCCGTTTAGTTGCCAAAGGGTTTCACCAACGCCCCGGTCTCGACTTCAAGGAAACTTTCAGTCCGGTGGTCAAGCCTGCCACTATTCGGACCATTTTATGTCTTGCCGCCCTTCATGATTGGCCCTTGCGCCAATTGGATGTGAGCAACGCCTTTCTTCATGGCGACCTTGCTGAGGATGTTTTCATGACTCAACCCCCCGAGTTCGTTGATCCATCCTTCCCCTCTCATGTTTGTCATCTTCGGAAGTCTCTTTATGGCCTTAAACAAGCCCCCCGAGCTTGGTACTTGGCGTTAAGTGCGGCTCTTACTTCATTTGGTTTCACTCAAACCAAGTCGGACACCTCTCTTTTTGTCTACTTGAACAATAATGATCGTGTTTACATCCTTGTATATGTCGACGACATTATTGTCACCGGCAACAATCCATCTTTTATCACTCGCATTATCAGTGCCCTCGGGTCCAAATTTGTTGTTGAAGATCTCGGTTTGCTCACTTATTTCCTTGGCGTTGAAGTGTTTAAATGTAGAGAAGGTCTTTTCCTTTCTCAACACAAGTATATCGGCAATGTTCTCTCTCGTCATCACATGGAAAATGCCAAACCATTGACCACCCCTATGGCCGCGAGTTCTGTCCTTGTTGCTGAACCATCTTCTGTCGCTATCACTGAGTACCGAAGTGTCATTGGTGCGTTACAGTACCTCACCATTACTCGCCCCGATATTGCGTTTGCTGTGAATCGGCTTGCACAACGAATGTCTGCTCCTTCTGAATCGGATTGGACTGCCTTGAAACGTGTGTTGCGGTACCTTAAAGGCACCATCAGTCACGGTCTTTTACTCCGTCACTCGAGCTCTCATGCTCTCACTGTTTACTCCGACGCTGACTGGGCGGGTGACTCTTTAACCGGTGCTTCTACTTCGGCGTATGTCATTTTCCTCGGCACCTATCCTATTTCTTGGTCCTCTCGAAAACAAAAGGCTGTCTCTCGCTCTTCCACGGAGTCTGAGTATCGAGCCTTGGCTAATGTATCTGCCAAAGTTCGATGGTTACAACATTTGTTTGCTGAAATTGGCTTCCCTCTTCCTGCTCCACCGCGCGTTCTATGTGATAACTTAAGTGCCATCCGTCTTTCTCTTCATCCGGTTCATCATTCACGCATGAAGCATATTTCGGTTGATCTACATTTTGTCCGTGACTTGGTTCACAAGGGTTGTCTCTCGGTTTCTTATGTCAACACTATTGATCAACTTGCCGACGTGTTGACAAAGCCTCTTGCTCGTTCACGTTTTCAACTATTACGATCCAAAATTGGCGTCGCCGATGGGACGTCAATTTTGAGGGGGCGTATTCGACCAACTCAAGATTAGCTCTTGATTGTGTATATCTTTATTTGATTGTTATATATTTTCTGTAAATAGCCTTTAGGAGTTTTACCATGTTTAGGTTTCTCTGTAATTGTATATATATACTCCTTCTCTCATTGAATAAGATTTGGTGATTCTTATTATCTTATAGAATATTTGTAGCCTCCAAAAAAATTGTCTCTGAAAAGACGTATCGAAGACAATAAATTTGTTTGTCATAAGTCTGGTCACTAAAACTCTATCAAACATAAGCAACAAGTTAATTGTCTCAATAATAAATATTATCACAGACATAATGAAAAATTAATAAAAGGTTAGGCGGTCTTATTCGTACCATGAGCGGCAAGAATCACCAAGTACAGAAAGTGTTTTGGAAAAGTTACAATCTAAACTGATGGATAGATGAATGGCTTCCCTGCTTTTTGAACTCTTGTCCTTCGTTTCTCAACCGCTGGCCTATCCTTACATTACAAGGTGAAAAGGTCAGCTAGTTGATCTTCAATGGAGTGAAACTCGAGTTTTGGCGATAAAATATAAAGGTGAGGTGAATACGGTAAAGTGGTTTAATGCATGACACTCGACTCTGCTGAGTTTATTCATTAGTTTTGACATTCGATCAACATGAGAAAATCGTACACACCACTATGCACACAAAGTTATATTTGTTTAGATAGCTGATTATAAACAATGTCATTTCTATAAACAGTTGTGTCAACTAAAATCTGCCTATGTTCTTAATCTGGAAGAAAGCAGGAAAGAAGCTAGTTATTTGAAGAATTTTCTAGTTGAATGTCGTGATGTTACCAACAAGAGTCGTGTCTTGTTAAAAATGTTTTTTCTCTATGTTTGTTTCATTTTGTTTGCTCAAGGACAAGCAATTTTGGGGAGGTATTTGATGAGTATATTTTATACTCATGTTCACGATACCTTTAGACTGGTATTATTGTCCATTCTCGAGTGCCTTTGGATTAGTTATCTCGGTTTCCAGTATTTATACGTGTTTACAAGTCATTTTGGCCTATAGAACAACCCTTAACATAAAATTTAGACAATTTTGGAGTGAAGTCAACGTACAAGCAAATAGTTGGAGATGGATTGACCGCGGAGTGAAGTCAACGTTTAGGCAAATTAATAGTTTGAGATGGATTAAAGTGTGCTGATTGGTTTTAATTTATTTCCCCTTAGACTGTCTCTAGCTGAGTTTAAGTTGTACAATTTTTCTTTGGGGGCAGAGTATGTCCTGCACTCTCCTTTATTTCAATTATCGGATCTGCTAAACTTCCACTTTCAAACAGAACAAATCTATCTCATAACGTATATACTCAATACACCAACTAAATACATGATTCATACATAAAATTGTCAGTTTTGTTTAGTAAATTGCTGCTGAACCTAAGTAGTAAATACATATATACAATGATGGTTAAGTACTGAATGTTTGCGTGGACGTTTTAATGATTTAGTCATAATAATCTCTCAAATTGAATTGTTAAGTTGTGACAAATTAAAAGTATGTGTGTTCCATCAGTGAAAATTAACAGAAGCTTGATAGAATTTTGCCGTACACAGTAATAAAAAAGTAAGCCGAACATGAACAATATATAACTGGATCTTAATAGCATGAACATGAAACATTCTGTATACACACCTAACAGAATCAACAAAAGGAAACTATTTTTTACAGTTTAATATGCAAACCGCATATCTAACAACTAACTTCACCACCACCTATGAACAGAAATCTACGAAAGCAATTGAACTCCAAGCTTATACATTCCAGGCCGAATATCTTCGGGATCCTTCTGATTATAACAATTCAGAAAATCTGAAACTCGATTGTCGGCCGGAAAGGAACACGAAACCAACTCCACCTTCTTAAGAAATCGAAATTCACGAGTGACTCGATCAACGATGGCATCTGTTATAGTGATCCCACTATGAAATTTCAATTCCGCGAGGTCCTTATTAAAGTTAGAAGCCTCGAGACTGCTCATAACATTTGCACAATCCCCTCCATAACTCAGAGACCGCAGATTAGGGGCTTCAATCGCTACTTTCTGAATCTGAGATCTTTTGAGATACAAATCAACTTTCTCGAGTTTATCGCTAGAAAGTTTCACCGACTGAAACCCGCTGCATTGTTTGATAGTAAGTTCTTCGAGAGATCCACAATTTGACAGCAAAATTTGTAGAGTCCGATCATCTATATCGACGTGTTCGAGTTTAAGTTTCTTCAAGGAAAACGGAAACTGATCAAGGCCGGATTCGACAAGCTTGCAACCAAATAAATCCAACTCCGTCAATGATTTGGCGCGAAAAATAGCCGACGATGTAGGCAACGGATAGGGCCACGCCTTTTTGCTTTTTGTGTGCCTGTAATAACGAAGAACCATGTGCTGGACGTTGTTACTTACAGCGTAATTTATCCATCTTTCGAGATCCTCCCACCGAGATTTGAGACCAGTGTTGTTGAAGCAGACAACAAGCTTGAATCCTTGAACACATACATCTGTACGACGACGTTTTATCGAATCATCAACGTACTTACAAAACTCTGGCACCGTCATCAAGTGATATTGATGGCGGAAGTCTAAAACAGGGAATGAGTTCCAGACAGAATTCCAAGACTTGGACAAAACAGAGGTTTTTGTGGCGTCTTTCGTAGGAAGAAGGGATAGAATATTGTGCAAGATTGGTTCCGGCAACTGTGAGATTCTATCCTCACTATCATGAAGATGATGCTTAGTTCTTTTCGAGGGTAATTTTGAGGTTGAAGAAGAGCTTGATCTTTTCATCTTTTAAGAAACTAAAAGCAGAAACTTAGTAGGTATATGGTACGTGTGGTGTGTATATATAATGTGATATGTGAAGATCTTGCACAATCTATTATCATGTAATTAACGAAAGTAATCCAAACTAAAACGGTCACTTTTCCTTTTCCTAACAGGAGTGCCGTACAATTGGATCCTAACTTTTATTTCCTAATTAGATCAGTTCTCAAAGTTATACTCATATATCGTATGTAAAATCTAATGAAGATCTTGCACTTTCTATTATGTAACTAATGTAATCTAAAGAGTGTAAGTGGTGTATATATAATGTGAATAATATATGTATTTGAGAAGCGTATGCAATTGAAGATTGTAATCTAAACTTGATAACGGTCACTTTTCCTATTACTAACAGGACTAGTACCGTACAATTAAATCTGTTAAAACGCGTATTAGTGATCCTAATTTTCCTTTTGGAGTTCCTTAAAGACTTGGAGAACAAGTTTATGTATGCATTTTCTCAACTATTGTTGGAAAGTTTTATTATTATTTCACTCACTCCGAATTATACAGTTTATATGGCCTTTTGGCTCTAATTAATATAATTTCCGCGAAACTTCAAATCTTACTTAGAAATTTCTTGATAAATATGCCTGGAGAAAGATTGTACTTCTCAACCAACTCTTTGCGTATATCAGTACTCTATAGCATGTTCTGATTTTTTAATATGATGTGATAATGAATAGAATTACTTGACGACATTTAAATGTTGAATTAAAACTATGAGATTTTTATTTTCAAATTAGTTTCATCCAATTCAAACATTTATAATTATACTACAAATATAGATTTAGATATTACTCATACTTTATTTATATAGATAGTTTTACACGATTCATGAGAAAAAATATCAATACAAAATAGCGTACTTTTGATAGCATCATCTTAAAAGCCCAAAAAGACGTCGTGATATTTAGTCCGTGTTACAAAAAATAAGATTAAATCTACATATATATAAATAAATAGAAAGAAGGTTGTTTAATTTAGATTATATCCTAAAAATATAATTTTTTTCACATAATAGTAAGCACTAGATGTGAGAACTATATTATAAACATATGCCTAAATGTTTCAGTTAGATTCCAAAAAGATCTGGGAATTAAAACTATTTAATTAAATAAAATCTATCTAGCTACATTAGTGCGCTAGCTATATATAATCTTATATTTTTATTATCTTATTAATTTTTTTTAAAAAAAAGAAGCAAAGGAAAATAAAATTGAAAACGGATAAAACAAATGGTACGTGTCACATATGAACTAATTATGTAAAATTAGCAAGTGAGATACGAAAAATTTAACATAATCAAAATTTAAAAAAAAAAGGTCTTGTTTCTGTTTCCTAACAGGAGTAGGACTGTACAGTTAGAGTTATAGTAGATTTATGTTGCTCCTCCCAGGGTTATTAAAACCGGACCGGCCCGGCCAGTCCGGCCGGTCCAGCCGGCCCGGCCACAACCCGGTCGTAAAGCCGGTCCGGTTACACCCCTTGAACTGTTTTTTACTGTAGCTGGGTTGAATCGGCGTGAACCGGTGAACCGGACCGGTGATCAACCCGTTTTAAAAAAAAAAAAAAACTTAATTACATATCAGCCCCCAATTTTTTTTCAGCCCTAAACTGGTCGAACTTTGAATCGGTACCGGCACCGGTTCAGTGTCCGGGCCGGTTCTGAAAACACTGGTGATATTTTTTGAGGCAATTTTAGTATTAGCCCATATGAGACTCATGTGGGCCCAATGGCCTGGCCCAGGCCCATCCGCCGAGGCCAACCCGAAGTTCATTTGTATATTACAGATGGGCCAAGTGTTGAAGTATGAAGAGTTAGACTGTGACATATGTATTTGATATTTTTGTCGTATCATGTAAGATATCATTAAAGAAGTTACAAGCCAGGATTATATATTGTGACAAGACTGAAAATCTTTCTTAAACATGGTCGACGTAAGATATTATTTTCAACGTTCTGTATATTGTGATGCATACACTGACAATTTAATTTTGTGATACATGAAAAATATTATTATAG
Source organism: Misopates orontium (assembly GCA_946800315.1). Taxonomy (NCBI): domain Eukaryota; kingdom Viridiplantae; phylum Streptophyta; class Magnoliopsida; order Lamiales; family Plantaginaceae; genus Misopates; species Misopates orontium. The sequence goes on from OX326951.1 coordinate 4,717,975, forward strand.
GAGTTAGATGTAAATATTATAGTGACAACGGTTGAAAAGCTCTCTTAGACTTCGTCAACCTTAGAATTCTGTGCCAAACTTCAGATTGTCGATGCATTAGCTCTCAATTTAATTTCTTACACTTCTAGAGTCTGAAATTCAATAGAAAGAATACGCAAGAGCATATGTATATAATAATTTGGCTGTATTTGTTTGCAACCTCTTTATGAAGGGAATTAATAAAAGTTATAATTCTATTTTAATAGATTCAACAAAAGAAAAGTTGATATAATATATAGGAATATCTGAATCGATATATATATATATATATATATATATATATATATTGATTAAATTTTCTGATTCCGCACATCAATTGCTTTTTATCTTTATGAATTCTAGTAAATGTAGTTATTGTTGAAGTCCAATTTTTCATAAAGAAAAAAAATACATATTGTGACAAAAATATATATAAAAGATGCAAGTTGAAATAGCAAATATGGATAATTTAGTCAACTAATAAAAGCTAACGAAGTTATAGAATCTGAAGGAGGAAAGTGCGTGCAAAGTACGTCAGAAAAATACAAAATATATAGTTTTAACTTTTAACCAATACACAAATCAAATGAGAATTCTAATTTTTCGACATAAAAAATGTATTTCTATAGCCACAATTTTTGACAAGATTTGGCGCAAAAAAGGCATCATTATTTCCCTAGAGTAATTTATTTTTCTTCTTAGTTTATGCAGTCGAAATTATTTTGCAAATTTCACTTACAGAAATCAAAACTCAAACAATTTGAGCTTTTAACGAAATAGACATTTCTAGTACAACGATATTCTTGGGTTTCGGCTTTTCGCCAATTCTTAAAAGTCATCTTCTCTTACCATGAAATAAAAGAAGTAAAAAATAAATTATATTTACCAAGAAATGGCCACAGTGAGAAGAGCCGTACATATTCAATATTGCTTGGTGGTTGAACTGAACTTAACATTGTTTGCCTGCCTGCCGCCCACCCGATCGCATTCGAGCTATCAATAATACGTGGGTCGGTGGGTGTAACATCCTAGAGAACTTTGATGAATCTATATATCCTTTTGTAAAGTGTCACATATATTTTCAAAAGAGAATTTTTTTTTTTTTTTAAAGTGTCACATAAATTTTCAAAAGAGAAATTTGTAGCAAATAATGAACAAATATTCTCCTTTTGATGACATCTTAGGCGGCATAAAATGTGTGCAAAAAATTAACAAGCGAACAGTACTCACATTTTTCAATAAGCGAAGATAAGTTATCTTTTTCCGAAAAGTAAGTAACACTTGCAAAACATGATATACTACAAGAGATTTGACGCTATATACACTTATTTTGTACAATTTGCCGAACTAGAAAATCTACATCATATTGCATGGGAGTTTTCATGGAACATGTTTTTTGCCTTTCCTTGCTTGTACTGTTTATCATTGAAATTGAAGTTGACATAGAGAGTATCAAGAGACGTCAATACATTGGAAAAGCTACATCATGCATATTAAAAATCTTGTGTAAAACTCGACTTATGAGAAAATGTATAGCCATCGCAATTACCAAGTCGTCTTTTTCTTTTTGTTTATAAAATTTTAATATATCATGACAAAACTATTTCCATGTTATTATAATCAATGTTCCATAATTAATTTATATAATCTGATAAAAAAATAATGCTTTACGTGAAAATAAACAATTAGAAATAGGATTGACTGCTGTGTGAATTCACACAAAGGACACAAGTGGCACCACAGATTCACCAATCACATTGTGCATCATCATTAGGTAACCAACAAATGATTTGACAATATTATTAAAATCAAAGATACAAATTACAAAGGCCACCTCCCACTTATCTGCCTTTCCTAACCCATAACTCCACCCTTCTTTTAATTGCCACATGCACACCAAAGTATTGTGATTCAATTAACTACGTTCAATTCAACTTCTCTCTTTTTACTCCTCACTGCACTATTCATTTTCACAATCACGCATATTTTATTCATATTGTAACAAAGTTCCACACCAAACACTAAATAGTATGAGTTTCTCCAAGAGAATTCCAATTTTTCTGCTGAGGCTTCTTGCCTTGGGAGCTACTGTCGCCGCGATAGTAATCACGGTCACCAGCCGCGACTCTACCAAAGTCTTGAACATGAAATTCAACGCCAAATATACGAATGCGCCAACGCTCAAGTAAACAGAGATTCTTTCATACTCAATAACAAGTTATGATATTGATTTTTTCATCGACAATTGATCGATAATTTTTCATGTTACTGCAGGTACTTTGTTTTGTCGAATGCAATTGCAAGTGGTTACACCCTCATACTTCTCTTTTTCCCAGCTAAAAGTTCATTTGGTCACTTGATCTTGGTTCTTGATTTGGTAAGTTATCATCATCCAATTCTCATCCTCGTTCAATCTTCGAATTTTATATGGTGAAAGAACTAACGGTATATTTGTTATTTTCCCTTAATTATCAACATGTAGATTATAGCACTGCTGCTTGATTCAAGCATATCGGCGTGTATAGCAATAGGCCAGGTGGGGAAGAAAGGCAACATTCATGCGGGTTGGTTGCCGATTTGTGATCAAGTTCCTAAGTTCTGTGATCAAGTTACAGGAGCTCTAATTGCTGGTTTTGTGGGTGCAATAATTTACTTCCTCATACTTCTCTACTCCCTTCACAATATCATGAACCTTTTCACCCTCAAGACATGAGATATTGTAGTGTCATATTGATGGATCTTGTTGTGATTCGGGTTCTGTTTTCTGTTTGAAATCATTATTTGTCTCTTGTATCTGGTAGTACTAGTCTTGCTCCTGAGTCTATAATGTAATGAAGGTTATAGTCATTGATATAAAACTATCTGAGCACTAAATATTTTACGAATTCGAGCACATGTTCTTGTGGTTTTTTTCATGTCATAATATTACTAACTAGCCATCAGATTCTTATTTAGAGAATGTCAAATTCTTGCAATTTTCTTCTGCAAATGTCCAAGTTCAAGGAAAATCCTTTCTTAAATTGAACTTACTAGTAACACCAGATCTTGTAAACATAGTTACACTATCTCGTTTTCTTTTGTAAGATAAACACTATGGCAAACCATTCTACCATAAAACATCTGCTCCAGTTCAAGGAGCAGAAGTTAGAGCTAAGCCTTCTTCTCTAATCAGAAATGAAAGGTGATTGAGCTTTCGACCAGTCGGACACATAGAAGTATGATGACTTGGTACCTATTTTATATCACTACTATATTGATTAGAGATTATACAAAAAACATGGAAATGTAAATAAATTTAAGCTTCTGCTTTTAACAAAAGTAAATAAACAAAATATATAGTTATGGAGATTTAGGAAGAGATCATTTATCTCTTCTCTCGTGTATCATCTCTTCTCAGTATTAGTTCCTGAACTCCTTAAACTTTTGCAAATTTTCATCTTAAAAGATAGGCATGAGTTCCAAGCAGTAAATGTTATACCGGATATAGATGCTGGAAACCCAGTGTTAGTCACCGGACACATCAACGTGTAACAATAACAAGTGGCGAAATTAGAATTTCAATCACTTCTTCAGAAGATAAAGTTTTTTTTTGATCACCATACTTTTTCCTTATGATTTCACCTAAAACCCACGTACTCTATTAGCAAGAAGGAACTAGATACAAAAATGACTCAATGGAAGTTGAGCTGATTCTTACTATATACACTTATCATCTCTAAGTTTCAAACGATGTACAGTATATGGCACTCGTAATATCAAGCAATTTGGCAGTACGAGAAACTAATCTTTTTTTTTTTGTCATGAAATGAAATGAAAAATCCAGAACATTTTCGGAAATAGAGAGTGTACCGATATAAAAGAGGAAGAATACGTCCCCGTTCCCTTCAAAACTATTTGCTGGCTCACTGCCATTTGCTGGTACCCTCTCATAAGTGGACCTCTGCCAAAATCTCTTGGGCAGAAGACAGCGCCTAACAAATTGCTACTGCAAGTAAACGAGGAAGGCAAAGAGAAGAACTCCGACGCATATTATAATATCCCATTCGGTGAAATAGTAGTCCATTCTTGGGTTTGCACATTTGTAAAAAGCCAAGTAGAGCTGTGAGACCTATAAAGGTGAAATGCATGCAGCAGTAAGCGAACAAACGCTGTTCCAGCATAAAAGAAGGGGCAATAGCCTTTTCTTTGGTTCCGCTGCATAGATTGAAGAATATTTGTGTGAAGAGAAAGGCATCCAGTATTAGACCATCATAAGATTTTGAGTAACCCATATAGATTGCTGTTTAGATCCAAGATGATGACTCCTCAATCAGGATCTATGATAAGCCTAGTCGCGAACAAGCCAAGCACTCAAGCCTGGCAAAGTGAGATACAAAACTTTCTTGTTAGATATCCAGAAGTTTTTCGGGCCTCCATTATAGTCTGATCGAGCCGACCACGCCATTTGGAGCAAACGAAATTTCAATAAGAAAGCTGTCATGGTTATTACCATCACTAATACCTCATTCACTTAAAGCCATCCTTCACCACCAAAGTAAAAATTCATGCTGTTTACTGCCGACCTTGAAGAGATTTCTCTGAAAGTTAATAAGAGCGAAATTAGGTCTACTAGTGTGAGAACAATGAGGATTACGACAGACATCAAGGGGCGTATGTGGGTGTCTTTTTAACATGCAATAGCAGCAGACCCATGACGGTATATTAAAGTGTGTTAGAAAACAGAACCATGGACAGATCCATTATCCAAATCGATTCATTGGCTAAATGTCCTGCCTTGCGTAAATGAAATGTCAATTATTCTCAAATGCTTTGAAGTGGATGGGCAGACTTCTTATGTCTGCTTGCAGTAGTTCCATTCACAATTCCTCCACTTCTCCTATCAAGTGTATGATACTGGATGCTAATCAGAATCTCGTAACCTGTTGTTGAATTTTGCCCCAGCAACTTTAGGTAATGCAACATGCATGCATTCTATCATGCAAACATGTCTGCTCTGCCGCTCTCAGAGTACCCAGATTTTGCTAACCTTCCCACATAAAAATCAGCTTCCCTCCAAAACACAGGATATTGTACGTAGATATAGCGTATTATCCACGTAAAGTGGAGACGCATAGCTCCTTATATCTTTAACTTTACCATTCCCATCAACAATGTCGAATCTCGTATCAGATGATAATGCATCAGAGTACTTCCATCTAATTTTCTGTAATGTTTTATCATGACAAAAACCACCTGACATTTCCAATACCCTTACGAGCGTATCTTAAACCCGGTGCCTTTTTCATACTTGATAACGACACTCTGCCAAAATAGACAGACTCATTACTCCTTCTACCACTACACAGTTCACGAACTACAGAGTTCCTCCCTCTCTCTCTCTCTCTCTCAACGTCCACGTAGCTGGAAATCGCAGACTTAGCCTGATCAAACACCCCCCCACGGTATCATTTCCATTTCCGAAAACACAGGAGCCAACCATGTCAAGTCTCCTTTTCTCCCCCTTCACTAACTAATGTCACATTTGGTTCAAGAGTCCCCAAATTAATTCTAGCGAAAACCTCACTCGACTTTATTAAACATTACACAGCATTTGCATTTGGTAAAACATTGCCAATTCCTCCTCCAAGAAAATTACAATTTACACTATTGCAGTCATCCCATATGTGTACTGAGTCACATAATCCTTTTTCATTGATCAACGGACTGTGCTTTAGTCGCGCTCTCGAGAATTGAGTGCCTGTGCTCCGCACTAGGACGCTAGGAATTCCTAATTCTCCCACAAAAAAATTCTTAGTTCTTGTATTAAGAATTCTTTCTGTACACACATTCAAATTTACTTTTTGCTACACCTCTTACTGACCCAATGTATCTAGTGCCTTCTCCATTGACTAAGTTTATGGAAAAATTGAACAAAATAAAATTACAAGAATAAATAACTCTATTACTCTCATTAAGAATCAAAATTCACACCTATCTATGAATTATGTGTGTTAAATATAATTATTTAATAACTACTTTTATTATTTATATTCATATAAATATATCTTTAATTATTTCACTAAGACGCACTCATATTCGTGACATTTTAAATTTGGCACACTGACAAACACGTTCTGCTCGCACCCGCATTATGTGACTTAACGTGTACTTACTTTGTTTGTGCCTCAAATCTTCTACTCTAGAGAAACATTGACCGACCACATGAAATTCAACACACACTTATGAATTCCTCAAATTGACACCCACAATTCGTATTAATTTAAACCAAAACAACACCGTAGCTAACATTTAAACGTTCCAACGTGCCATTAACTGAACTCTTAAAAAATACTGGAGGAATTGGCATAATCAAGGTCTAAATTACTATATTAATTAATTGAGAGCTAAATTTTCCAAAACCTGAACCAATCGTACAAAGCTTTATGGTAATCGCATGTAGTATGTAGTTGAGAATTACACAAGCACCCTCGAGGTATGGGCTTATTACAGGAACGGCCTCTCATTTTTGGACAATTACACAAACACCCATTATAACATGTATCACAGTATGCAAAGATCCCCTGTGGTGTGTATTTAATCACGTTTATAGACAAGCTTACATATATTGTGAGATTCTAACAAAGAAAAAATGATATGTCAAATAATTTACAAAAAGTACTCCCTGCTGTTTAATTATTTTATTTTTAGTTTTCCACAACAGAGAAAAGAGACTTATGTTCTATTTTTTTTAGCAACTCTGACTTATTTCTCAGTTCTCACATTTTATGCAGAATAAATTAGTGTCGCAAATTTATACATAATAGAAGTTTAACAAATTCCGGACATAAGTTGGTCAAAAGAGGTGGTTGTGTACTTGTGAGTTTGCGAGTTATGTCGAGTCAGAGACTTAATTTATTTGGAGAAACACCTGTATCAAGATTTTTGCACTGACAAGTGATAATTTTGACAAGTAGTAATGTAAAAGCTAGACAGCTTAGATGTACCAAATATGAGTTTTTGGTAATTTACCCTCATGTCTTATGCAAAATTGACAAATTACCTCATTGTGAAAAATAAATAGACAAATTATCCCATATAATTTGAAAAAGTTGTACACCACTCCAATATTTTGTAGTTTATTTTTTATATTTAATGATCAAAATACCATCGATATTTCTAATATTTTCCTTTTTATAGTTTCAAATATAATTGTAGTCTTTCTTTAAAAAATTATAAGTAAAATTATAAAAAAGTATCATAAATACATTCAATATCAAATCGTAACTTATTGTTAAATTTTAGATTTATTTTGGTTTTTTCTACAGTTTCAAGTATTAAACAAAGATATGCATATTTTTTGAAAAAAGAGAATTGTCCTTTTTCGTTCAAAAAACTATTCACTCCTTTAAGTTTGGGCAAGTGAACTACGAATCCCTGTATAAGGAGTAAATTTTTTCCACATTTTAAGATCGCATGTGAGCAATTTACCTTATTATTTTTCATAGGGAGTGATTTGTCAATTTACCTTACTACATCGCATATCTATTCTCTTTTAGAGTACACACACACACACACATATATATATATATATATATATATATATATATATATATATATTTTCTTTTTTTTTTTGAATGCAGACATTACATACATACTGAGAGAGTGGCAGTATGAAATAATAATCTTTAAAGTAAAAGGTCCAAGGTATTTCGATCTTCATAAATGCGGTCGGCTGTTTTGCATTGTTATTCTCACTATCTAAACATAGGGCGCTGAAAAATTGCAACAAAAACCATCAGCAGTGACCGCCTGCTGCCCCATGTTTTCTCAAACTAGCTACAACCTTCAAATTAATTTCCCATTCGCTTTTAAATTTACAACATATATGCCTATAAATTCCATTATGCAACTCCTTCTTTTATGTCATTCAAACAGACAAAATTTACTTATTCTCTCGATAAACATTAATGGCTTCACTTATTCTTCTCTTGTCCGAGCTACTACACCACGAGAGCCCCGACAACCTTATATCATCGTATTTTCCTTCCGCCGCCAAAGTGGCCCAATGCAAAAATGGGAAAGGATTCGTTACTAAGTGTAATATGTATGCTCACGATCTATTACAAGAAGACACACCCAGGGTCTGCGTTGACTTAGTTTGGCCATAGAGTTTTTTATTACAGAATTTTATGTGTTTTTATACTTTTTAAGGCGGCTATTGTTGCTAATGCCTATTTTGGCGGTTGTGTTAGGCATACTGATAATACTCTACGATAAATTCTAAAACTTTGTTTTGTAGTCATCTGAGTTATAAATGTAGGATGGTTTAATCTTGTGCAAGTTTACGAATACTGATTTGCTTGCTACAGCCATGGATCGTTTTTTCCAAAACCACGAAACGTTTTCATTTTTAATATTACTGGAATAAAATCTAGAAATAGTTTCCAATTTTATTACAACTATAACTTTTACGAAATTTTAGAAAATGTCGAAAAGCTAAAAAAATTACGGAATTTTTTTAATAATTAAGAGATCAGAAATTCTTTTTCTTCTACACATACATTGAAATTGAAATTCTAATACATAGCTACAACTGTGTAAATTACTACTCATTTGTGAATTTTTTGTCAGTTTAATTTTGTAATTAAAATTAATTGACGGCGTTTTACTAGTATTAGCTCAGAAAATGAGGGAAAGCTTCATAATGGTGGCATAATACTTGTGTCAGGATGATGGAGTGGACAAATCATCAAAACCCGCTTAGTCTGAATATTTCGTCTTACCATATATAATTTAAGAATAAAACGTTGAGATATTTAGTTGATCCAGCTAGCAAATCGTGACACTAACAATTAATAATTTACTTATACAATTTTTTCTCCTATTGGAACATGAGCAGGGACGCATACACCAGTGCAATAAGTCAGACTATAGATCAGCATTAATTAATTAATCAATCGACTTGTAGCAATACATTGATGTATGAACGTTGTGTTGCATACACCTTTCTTCTTCTTTATTTCTCTATCTCAAAGTTTTGTGTATCCATCATTTCTTTTCTGCGTAGTAAAACCATCTATATATATATCTTTTGATTTAAATATAAGAGAGGTTAAGTAAGACATTTAATGAATCCGTCCATTGAGAATCTATCAAAATACTTAGACCAAGGGGGTTTGATGATTTGAATGCCATTCCATCGCATTCAAGGACCAATCCTCACACTTATGTAGCTGTTCTTTGTTATGCAATCAAATTTCGCTCCAATTCGATCAATGACTTAATAATCCGATTAAATGATTTGGCGGCGAGTGCATTAGCTGATGGGTGGTCTGTTGCAAATCGTCAAAAGAATGCAGCCATCTCCGAATTGTTTAGGAACTCTTTCGTGCCACAGGTGAAGGAATTTTTCAAAGTCCCAAAGATTGAGCAGTTGTGGGACGAAATCCCCCACAAAGAAAATGAAATTTTGGCTGGTTTTATGGATTTCTTACTTAAAATATTGAATTCAGAAGCAGATATGAATCCAGGTGACGAGAAGCGGTACGCCATCCTTCAGAAAGAACTAACGTTTCTTCTTACTTTTCTCCGGGATGTACCATTCCACCGCACTGATCTTGAGGAAGTAAAGGATATCTTGAAAGAATTTGAATCCGTGGCGAATGAAGCGGGATGTTTAATCTATTCTGGTGTTTTTGCGATTCCTCAGACGGAGGGCAGCAGATTTAAGGCACAAAAACGCGCCCTCTTTAAAAAGGTTGGCCTCTTGAATGCAATGATCAAAGAGCATTGCAGCAAATTGCACGAGCTTCCCAGATGTAAAACTCCAAGGACTGATGCAGCAGATTCACTCTTCATCGTTCATTCTCTCATTGCAGATCTTGAAAACTTGCTAAACGATCGATTTGACTTGCATATTGATGATGACATCAAGGATCAAATAAAAATTGTTTGTGAGGAACTAACTTCCTCAGGTGCTCTCCTCAAGGATATTGAACTTGCGCACCCCACAAATATAGATGAGGTGAAAGAATCTTTCATTAAAATTAGAGATGTGGCATATGAAGCTGAATATATCATCAATTTAGATGTGGTTGGAAATGTTCCTCTTTGGTACCTACGTCTCAGGCTCCCTTCTGTTACCCAAAAGATAAAGGTTATTGGGATAAGACTTCGTGAAACTCAGAAGATTTATGATTGTAAAGTCTTGATTGTCTAGAGGTATTATAGGGGAGAAGTATCATACCAAAGGACTTGACCAAATTCTCAAGCTTATAATCTAATAATAAGCTTTGAGGATAAGAAAATCAAAATTTTGGGTGATCTGATTGGAGGAGCGAAAGAACTCAAAATCATTTCCATTGTTGGTATGCCAGGACTTGGTAAGACAACTATAGCGAACAAACTCTATAACGACCAATCAATTTTGATCACTTTGATCGACGTGCGTGGTGTGTAGTTTCTCAAACATACCAAGTGAGAAATGTCTTGATTGACATTTTGATCAGTATGGGAAGAAAGTTAGGAGAGGACAATATTTCCCAAATGCAAAATAAGGATTTGGGTTTAAAGATCTACCAAAGGCTGAAAGGGTATAGATATCTTATCATCATTGATGATGTTTGGCATTCAAATACATGGAATGATTTTAGTACATATTTCCCAGATGATTTAAATGGAAGCAGAATAATGTTAACAAGTCGTATTAAAGATACGGTTCCCAAGAATAGCGTTTTTCACACAGTTCCTTTCCTCTCAGACGTTCAATGTTGGGATATATTAGTGAAGAAGGTGTTTCATGGACTACCTTGCCCGCCCCAATTATTAGATATTGGAAAGTTGATAGCATCAAACTGCAATGGGTTACCGCTTGCAGTGATAGTTATTGTAGGAATATTAAGAGTTTTGGAGAAAAAAAGAAAGTGCTTGGACTAAAGTTGAAACAAATTTAGACTCGTACTTGACGGTGGATGAAGGAAAATGCATGAAAATATTAGATCTTAGTTACGAACAACTGCCAAATCATTTGAAACTATGTTTTCTTTATTTGGGAGTGTTTCCTGAAGATACAATAATCCCAACACGAAAATTAACGCAGTTATGGATTGCTGAAGGGTTTATGATGAAAAAAGAAGAGGAAAGCCCGGAAGATGTAGCAGAACAATATCTTCTTGACCTTATTAACAGAAGCCTGTTGCAAATTACAGGTAGAGAACTGATGGTGAGATCAAAGCATGTAGCATGCATGATCTATTGCGAGATATGTGTCTGAGAAGAGCTCATGAAGAAAACTTCTCGAATTCGATCAAAGAGTAAGTTCATTCACTGCCTATATATGTCGATAAAGTTAAGTCAATATTAACTTGTGCTCGCCCTGATCTAATCTATTTTCCTGGGTGAATTTCATCTACATAATCTAAGGTATTGGTCCTTCTCATTTCCCTCCCTCTCAAGTTTAAGAATTTTTCTCTGATATCTCTCATGTTAAACAAATTGTCAACTGATGCTTAAGGAGGGTGATACTGTCCTTGTCATATAGAGTAAAATAATTCCTAAGTAGAGTTTCACCTTTTCTAATTTGGCAGTAATATTAACACTTTCAAATTTGATATAATTTAATTAAGTTCGAATTAAATATGATTGTACTGAATGGTAATCTATTTGACATGAATATAGCACACGGACATAAGTGATGAGAGAACTTCTTCTACCACTAAAAGAGAGTGTCATTGCATAAATTTTATTACCACATTTCCACAATCTTAAATTGCTTAACTTGTACATGTCTATCGCAAGTTCAGGTTATACTTATGTTGAGAATTAAAGATCTCAATTATTCACACAAGATTTGGTCGAGGTTCAGAGCGGTTAGGATCCTCTCCAACACAATATCCAACATCTTCTCCTACACTATCCGGATGATTGCCACGTGTCAGTTTTAGCATGCACAAATAACACACAATTAAACTTGAATCTCTCTTCTCTCTCCAAAATTACGGCTCCCTTTCCATCTCCATTTTGTTCCCTTTCTACCAAAATTACGGCACCCAATTAAATCAGTTTTTCTCTCACTAAGTAAATACCAAAAATTTTGTTACATTTCCTTTTATTTATTCAGTTATTCAGTTTCATAATAATTTGTTCATAATTTGTTATACTAATTTTAAATTTTACTTAATCTTTCTTACTCTTTCCTTGTAGTAAAAATAAATGACGGAAAATCATCTAATATTTATTTTGAATGTGTATTTCATTTTAATATCCTCTTAGTACAATTAGAAGTGTCTAAATGATTAGCGACTTAAGTGGATATAAATAATAGAAAATATTTAGGAGCGTATATAATATTTTTATGACATATTTTTTTGTGTATAATAATTTCGATTAAACTTGAAGTATTTAATAAATTTTAGCTATCGTTGTGTTACTATAGAGTTAATTTTTTATGGTACATGTACTTATGCTTTCACAACTTTTATTGTGTTAGAAATATAGTGAAAAAGTAAATAAAAATATTCATATTTGATAATGAAAAAAATCTTCACATGATAAAGGGAAAAGGAAAATTAGAGGGTAAGGCGATATTAAAAATCTTTAATATGAATAACTATAAAAAGGAAGTATTTTATAAATTAGAGGATAAAAAGAAAATATTCAAGTGATAAAAGAAAATATTAATATTTGATAATGACAAAAAAAAATTCACGTGATAAAAGAATAAAATCTTCACATGATTTTAGGAATTGAATTTGGTAAAAAGGAAAAATAATTGGTGATGGAAAGGGAGCCATCATTTTGGAGAGAGAATAGAGATTCAAGTTTAACTGTATGTTATTTGTGCATGTTAAAAATGACACGTGGCAATCATCCAGATGGTGTAGGAGAAGATGTTGGATATTGTGTTGGAGAGGATCCTAACCGGGTTCAGAGACATACTCAATAATACAACAAATTTCCTTTTCACCTTTTAATATGGTAAGTTGTCACATAGTACTTTTTCCGTATAGTACCAAAACCTTCATTATTGTTGTTGATTAATGTTTGTTTTGATAAAAAAAAATTCTTTTAACTTTTCCTACAGTACCTCTTATTCTACGAGAAACATTATCGTCTGAGCAACTACTCAACGTCACCAACCACACGAAGGCATTTCTCTTATAAATATTTAAGTATAAGTATATAAATTTTAATTGTAGTGCTGTTGCATTTACAAATATATTCTTATATTTTTTTTTGGCTTGTTGTTACAAAATGGGAATTTGGATGTTAATTTATAGTGCATCCTACAACATATATTTAATACACAATAAATAGATTTATCTACTTCAACTTTGAACTTAGAGTATGAACTTAGACTTATGAATTTGCACTAATGAATTTAGACTCATGAACTTAGACCTATGAACTTGGACTTAAGAACTTGAACTTATAATTGTTTTAGTCAAATTAGTGTGGTTTTGAAAAACACATTAATTTCAACAATTTCGGCCTACATTATCGCCCTGTTTTAGGCCATTTGTCAGACCCCTCGGTTCGTTTTCTGCAAATGGGACTTCTTAAGGTGATGGATCTATTGTCCACCACAAATGAATTTCACAATATCAGTGGGCTAGATTGTCTAGTTCATCTAAGATACATGGTTATTGATCGGGTGTCGGGCCCAGAAGTTGCGAAACTTTAACCTTGAAGTCCTTCGCGTACATTTTTTGGACTTGATATGGTTATAATACCATCAGTCTTTCTAAAGATGGTGAAGTTGAGTCATCTGAGCATAGGAGACAGAGTGGAATTTGAGAAGGATTGGATTACATGTCATACAACGAACCTAAAGTCCTTCCATTTATTTGCATTGTCGACCAAAGGGATGAGGAAATCTTGAGATGTTCACCCCATAGTCGTTCTTTCACCGAGCTTGAGTCGCTAAACATTGAAAATGGATATGGAGATTGTTTGCAGTGCGAGTTGGCAAAGGTTAATTTTCCCTTGACTATCAAAAACCTAACTTTATCTTGAATTGGTTTGCCTTGGGAAGAGATGTCAATAGTGGCGAAATCGCCTAACCTTCATGTTCTGAAGTTAAACGAGAACGCATTTGTTGGAAACGAATGGAAAATAAAATATGGTGAACTCAAAGAGTTGATGTTCTTGAGACTTGAATCCTTTGATCTAAAGCGATGGATGACGGAGACTGAACATTTCCCCAAACATCGGCGCTTGGAGTTGCGTAAGTGCAGGAGAAAACTGGAGATTCCGATTGAACAAGGAGAAATTCCAACATTGCGAATGATTGAGGTATTTGATTGTTCGAATGAGATCAATGAGTCTGCTGCTCGGATTAGAGAAGAATGCCCCCCCCCCCCCCCAGCTCCAGCCCCCACACACATATATATATACATATATAATTTATTTATTTTTTGGTTTGCATTTCCTAATTTCATAAGGTTTTGCCCATAAATTGTACAAATCTCTAAATTTTATCTTAATTCTCTCATACTCTTTTCATGCTATAAATAAGATAAGGGTGATCATCTAACATAACATTTGAGCTAATATATATCTTTCAACATATTCTTCTAAATTTTTCTACTATGACATGTGAATTTTTTTATAAGTTTTTTTTAAGTTACAAACTTATAGATTAAAATTAAATGTATTTTCTTATTACTACAATATTTGATATTTATTTGCCTACAATATAAAATAATTTTAAAGCGTACAAGACTGTTATAACTTATAGGTATTATAGTGGACAAATATAACAAAAACTTCTTAATGAGCATATATTATTCCTATTTTTCTGACAAATTTTTTGTATATGTTTATGTAGCTTTATTTTACGAATACTAGCTAAAAACGTGTCACTTTTAGAGTTTTTTAAATAATTTGCTTTCTGTTAATATGTTTCTTATAGGACTAGTCCTACTTTTATGATGATTTATTATTATTGAAACAAATTATTAATAAAAGTATTTGTACTTATAAAAAAAATTCCTACTTAGTTTCGCCCCCTAACCTAAATTCCTGGCTCCGCCCCTGTGAATATGGTAATGAAGAACTTAAGGTATTCATTCAAAAGCAGTGATGGTAGTGGATTGCAACAAAAGAAACAAAGTTTATAAGCTAGCTCGCTTTGGTTCGTCTTGTGCTTTTCACATATATAAAGACTTGGATTCATCATGATCAGTAGTATAATTTCAAGGATGACAATATTAAACCTTGCTGTCCAGTAAGTTGAACAATTAGATAAGTTCTTCAAGATATGTTGTAATTATTTATTTTAGAGCTAATGACATTTTCTCCCCCATGTTGTTTTTATAAACATATTATCTCGGTCTGAAAAAATAACAAAGAAAGTACCTATATATTTTGCGAAATAAACACATTAGAACCAAAGGAAAATGTAATCATAGCAGATTTTATGACCTACTTCAAGCCCACCGAATTCAGTCCTCCTTGACTATCTTGACTAGTTGGAATAATTACTGACCCGTGATCATCTCTCTAGACCATCCAAAGCAGGGTTGGTAGAATATAAAAGAGGATTTGGCAATTTACCTCCCTGTGAAAAATAAATAGGCAAATTACCCCTCTGTGATTTTAAGATTTGGCAAATTACCTCCTTATTAAGGGAGGTGTAGTTCACTTGCTCAAATTTGAGAGAGGGAATGATTTTTTAGGCTAAAAAGGACAATTATACCCTTTATTTTTCAAAAAACATTATGTAAATATTTTGTTTAATATTATAACTTGTTAAAAAATGAAAAAATTATAACTAGAATTTAAAAATAAGTTATGATTTGGTAATACGTATGTTTTATAATATTTTTCATATTTTTACTTATAATATTTTAAAGAAAGGTTATAATCAAATTTGAAATTATAGAAAAGAAAATATTAGAAATAACAAAGGTATTTTGGTCATTAAGTATTAAAAATACACTAAAAAATTTACAGGGAGGTGGTGTGCCAATTTTTAAAATTATAGGGAGGTAATTTGCCAATTTGACATAACACAAGGAGGTAAATTGCCAAAAGCCCAATATAAAAGGGAAGAGTTAATCCATTCACCCCTTCAACTTCATTTTCGCCCCAACAGACTAGGGTTTGGGGAATCTTCTTTCCTCTACTCCAAATCACACGAGTTTCTCCAAATTTGTTGGAGAAATAGGTAGTTAATCCGCATCTAGCCAGTGGAAGTGCTGGAGTGGTAGTAGATAGCGATACTTGGCAAGAAATCGAAGCAAAAAAGCATGAAAATGGGATGGATTCGAGAGCTAATTTGAAAGATCTAGCTCTTAAGCTGTTTCTCCAACATGGTAGCATACTGGAAATTTGGTGCGAATGTGACGTCTTTGCACTTGAGATCTGCATATTTCTTCATATTTGCTTGTGCTCTTTGCATGTTAGATCTTAAAATGGTGAGTCCTTGAAATAACCCGAAATAACATGCGGTTTTCTACCAAATAAAGCCTCGTAAGACGTCATTTGTTTTAGACGTATGGTAGGAACTGTTATACCAAAACCGAGTTAAATGAAGAAATCGAGCCCACTGTTTCAATCCATCGATAGTGAAACATTGCAAATAACACTGTAAAGAACGGTTTACCACCTCTATCTGACCGTCTGTCTGCGGGTGGTACGCTTTAGTGTAGTGTAGTGTTGTTCCAACTTACTTGAATAGAGAAATTACTGAGAAAACCTCTCTTAAACTATAGTCTTTGGTAACCCGTGTAAACTGTAAATCTAAGTAAAGAAGATAGTTACTATGTATGAAGCGGTAAACTTTGTTGGCAATGCAATAAAGTGAGAAAACTTAGTCAATCTATCGACAATAACCCATATAACTTTTGTTTCCACAAGAACAGGGGCGGGGCCACCCACAAGGCTTGGTTGGGCTCCGGCCCGGGGTCAATTTGTGGCCTAAAGCTTATAGTTATATGTAATTATAGTTTAGCCTATGAATAATTCTTTGAAGATCAAGTAAGTCCTAATAAGAAATATGAAATTAAGGTAGCTTAATCTAATATATTTGTTGGCCCATTTGAAGCCAACTTCATTAAATTAGAAGAGCATTTTATCCCAATATTAAGCCTGTTTTGCAGTAATTGTTTTATAAAAATATGTTATAGCAAACTTACAACAAATTAGAAACAATGTTTTTCTCCTAAAATAAATAGAAAGTTTGTTTACATCAAATCTGAAACCTCACTTCAATTTTGAGATGTCACCAAGTAGAACTTCGTAATTCTTTTGTTTTTTTTCTTCTAAAGAATGTATTCCTAAATTTTTCTATAGTACTTTTTCCATTTATAAACATGAAAGTCACTATTTTGATTTTTTCATACGTATATTAGCAGATAGCATGGTTGTTTACATTAAAAATAATTAGTTAGAGAGTACATATGTCGATTTGATAATCGTTAAATCTTATTTTCTTAATCAAAAGGTGCTAATGCAATAGCCTTTTTATTCAACTTGTTTAATGATATATATTCATTTTTTTAACATGATTTTCATTGTACTTTACACATTTGATATTTAAGTTTTTTTTAAAAATACATTTTTATTCATGGCACTAAGCTTTTAGCAGCCCAAGGTAAAAAAAATCCTAGCTCCGCCCCTGCACAAGATAGGTAAATGAAAGATAAAATCCATAGATATATCTTCAGAAACCCGTTCTGGAATTGGCAAAGGAGCGAGGAACCCATACGTTTTTTCAGTTGAATATTTATTCTGTTGACACACTTAACATTCTCTGAAATATTTACGATGTCTTTTCTTATGCTGGGCCAATAACAGATCAATGAAATGCCAGCAAGAGTAGGTTTGCTGCGAGAATGTCCACCAGTTGGAGTATTGTGAAACTCCTGCAGAAGTGGAGTTCTCAAATAATTTACCTTTGGAATGTAAAGTTTATCTTTATAATACAGCAATTCGTCTCTTATGGAGTAATTAGATAGAATCGCCCCTTCTTTCTTGAAACTTTCCAATAATGCCTTTCCATCTTGTGTTGCAAGTAAGTATTGGCGTAGTTGATCCACGCAAACAGCTGCTAGAACGGTCAAGACCAAAAATTGAGGATTGTCTACACGAGATAACGCATCTGCAACGCAGTTCTCCTTGCCAGTTTTGTAATGAATTTCATACTCGTACGCCAGTAATTTCATAATCCACCACTGTTGATCTTGTGTATAATTAGTTTGTGTAGGAATATATCGTAAACTCCTCTAATCTGTGTAAATGTTGAACTTCTTCCCCAATAGCTAATATTTCCATTTTTTTAATACTTCATTGACGGCAAAAAGTTCTTGATTGTAGGCTGACTGTGACTGCATGCGGTTGACATCTTCTTGCTAAAGAAAGCAATTGGATGATCTAGTTGAGAGAGTACAACTCCAATGGTAGTGGTAGATGCATCAATGGTGACATCAAACGAAAGAGAAAAGTCCGGAAGCACCAAAACCGAAAGTTGGGTCATGTAATTTTATTGTGTCAAAAGATTTAGTTGCTCCTAAATGGCAGTAATTTTATCAGGGTCGGCTCGTACCCCCTCTGCCGAAATAACATGATCCAAATATCCCACAGCTAAAATGACAAACACACACTAAGATAACTTAGCATAAAAACGATTATCCAACAAAACGAGATAAAACCCGGTGTAGATGTTCCATATGATCTTCCATGGATGTGCTATAAATTAAAGTATCATAAAAAAAAAAAAAAAACACAAACTTCCTTAGAAAACCCCGCAGTACATTGTTCATGGCAACTTGGAATGTGGAAGGAGCATTAGATAAGTCAAATGGCATAACTCGAAATTCATAATGACTATCACACGTCTTAAATGCTGTTTTGTGAACATCTTCAGGGAAAATTCGAATCCGATGATAACTAGATCTCAAATCCGATATAGTGAAAATGACAAAACCTTTTTATTCATCCAAAAGTTCGTAAACAGCTGGTATGGGAAACCTATCTCATACCATTATACCATGCAATGCTCTGTAATCAACACAGAATCGCCAAATTCCACTTTTTAAGCATTTTTTCAATAAGTTCAATCATGGTTGTTTTCCAAAAAATGCGGTTAGCGACAAGGTTTTACATTATTGGGGGTTTAGTTGGGTAGTAAATTTGTGTGGTGATTGTGGGGGCGATTTGGGGGTAATTCAGTAGGTGTTTTAAAAACCTCACTAAGTTGCTGGAAAATGTCTTGAACTTGTGATGGATAGTTTTGTGTATTAGTTTGGGGAAAATTCAAATAGGAACAATTCTGTTCATGGGTTAAAATATGTAATGATGTTATGGAATCAGTTTGAACCAATCGATTTAGCTCATGCAGAAAACTCATCGTTGGAGTTATTTTCCCTAAAGTCTAAATCCATCGAATGCCGAGAACAATATCTGCCACTTTGATTGGTAAAACTAAAAATGGAAAAGAGCCCTTCGTGAATTCAACATTATTGCACTTTCCTTCACATTGCAAACTTTCCCCATTACCAACTAAACTGGAAAATATGGTATTACTAGTATTTGAAGACCCAAAAATTCCGCAACCTTTGGTTGAACAATATTGTGTGTGCTTCGTGAATCAATGAGAATTATAAAATTGTGACCCTGTTTTTTTCCTTCAACACGTAATATTTGTCACTACAAGAATACAAGGCAACGGTGTCAAAAATATGGTGAATGATTAAAATCTGTAGTCATGTAGGAACTGAATTTAAATCAATGGAGTGCAAAAACTTTGTAGCCAGCAATGGTGAGAAAATAATCACTCACCAAGCATGGGTAAAAATAATCAGTCACCATTAGACACAATGGTGATAAAATAATTTGTAGCCATGCAAAATAAATGGGGTTAAAATAATTCGACTCCATTTATTTAAATCGTGGTGTCAAAATTATTTGACACCACGATTTAACGGTCCAGATCATGCAAAAACGCATGATCTGGACCGTAAGATTTAATAAAACAAAAAAAAAACAAAAAAAAATGAAAATAGGCAATGGCATCCAATTTTTCGGATGCCTACGTGGTGTCAGACCGTGTGGCATGATCTGATCCATTAAAAGGGGCGTACGATTTTTTGGACGCCCCCTTTTTCAGCCGTTGATCACCAACGGTGATCAACAGCTGACGGGCCAGATCGCATGATCTGGTCCGTTCACACCTGGCATCCGATTTTTCGGACGCCAGGTGTCAGAATTTATTTATTTATTTTTTTCTTCTTTTCTTAATCTTCTTTTTTTTTTCTCCCATTTTCTTCTTCCCCACCCTTCTCCAAGCTCGGCCCTACACAAAACCCTATTTCTTTTTAAAATCCACTCAAATCCTCTCCAAATTCAACAATTAATTAAAGTATGTTCGTGTATAATGTTTGGAGAACACTATTATGCAAAAAAAATCGATTTTCTCTGGTTGAATTGTATGTTTTTGATTTCTTAATTTTTTCATATTTTTTTCTTATTATTAGCTTGTATGCATTTTATATGTTGATATTGTTGTGTTTATGAGTATTGTTAGCAAATATAGTATTTATTGGATATTTGCTTGTTTTATGATTTTTATTAAATATTTAGCATTTTATATTTGTTTATGCCACGATCCCACGGGATTCCCAATCGACCCTTCATATAATTAGTTGAACATTTATTTACTTTTTTTTAATGTTTAAGTGTGTAACTTTTTAGTTATTATCATTTTCAGTTGTCTTAAATTAAATTATTAATTAAGTTGTTGTCGAATGGTTATTTCTTTCCTTTTAGCTATAAAATAGGTATTTTTGGTAAATACTAAAAATAGTCCACAAGTTCACACAATCGTCTCATCCTCAGTTCAATAAAAATACATGCGTTACAAGTTGAAATCGAAATGATAAATCTAATTAACATAAATCTATATTTTAAAACAAAATCCAACACTTTTACTAAAACTATCCTAATTAAAATTCAACTCTCCTAATTACTACTAATTATAGAATGAGTACACATACATAATCATGATTTAACTTGCTAAACTTAATTACTAATTAATTTTACTCAAATTACTATGAAATTTATAGTTTAATTACTAATTATACAATAATTGTCATCAAGTGTTAATTACTAATGTAATCATGCCATTTAATTACACTACAAATCTAATTTTCCTATGTTATCCTAAATTTTAGTTTTATCCTAAATTCCATAATATTTCTTAACTTTTCCTAATTTTAAAAAAAAAATCCAACACTTTTACTAAAACTATCCTAATTAAAATGAAATTCTCCTAATTACTACTAATTATAGAATGAGTACACATATATAATCATGACTTATACCTTACTAAACTTAATTAATAATTAATTTTACTGAAATTACTATGAGATTTATAGTTTAATTACTAATTATACAATAATTGTCATCAAAGTGTTAATTACTAATGTAATCATGCCATTTAATTTAACTACAAATTTAGTTTTGCTATTTTATGCTAAATTTTAATTTTTTCCTAAATTTCATAATATTTCATAACTTTTCCTAATTTTATAACAAAATTCCATCTATTCTACTAAAATTATCCTAGTTAAAGTAAAATTCTCCTAATTACTAATAATTATAAAATGAGTACACATAATGTGGTTCTAATTACACATTAATTATCTAATAACAAATAACTAAGACACGCATGCAAAATTAAAATTCTAATTAACACTAATAATTGCAATGTTGACACATTTATTTATTGCTAGGTGTGGGGTCAAGAAAATTAGTCACCGTTGTTGTAAAACAATGGTGTCAAGAAAATCGACACGATCTGGGCCTTTCGTTCGTGGCATCCAAAAAATCAGTCACCATTGCTTTAAAGTTTGTGTGGTCCAAAAAATCAGTCACCATGTTCACACATGGTGACTTATTTTTTTCACCCTACAAAAGCACAATCCATGTGATATCAATGGTGTCAGAATTTTTTGACCCCATTGGCACAATCCTTGTGATAGCAATGGGGTCAAAAAAATATGTCACCACAGTTTCATATATCTATAAAAATACCCCATTTTTCAAAAACTTCATCTCTTCATCTCCTCTCCCTCAAAAATCCAAAAATCCTCCCCTCTCCCTAAAAAAATCTGAATATGATATCCTATCCCTCAAAAAATCCGAAAATCATCTCATCTCCCTCAACAAATCCGAAAATCTCACTCTAAAATCTGAAAATCCTCTCCTCTCCCTCAAAAAATCCGAAAATACTCTCCTAGCCCTCAAAAAATCCTTAAATCTCACTCTAAAATCCAAAAATCCTCTCCTCTATCACTCTTTTTTTTTGGGGGTGTTATATATATATGTATTGTTTTGGTGTTTATAATATATATATATATATATATATATATATATATATATATATATATATATATATATATATAGATATATTTTACACACTACATAACACATATATATATACTATATATATAATGTTTATATATATATTTGTATGTGTTGGTATATTATTAATTATATATGTATATATAATAAAGTGGATGGAAAAAGCCCACCAAATTGAAAAATTGAAATTTTGGCAAAAAAGTGGCGGTAAATCCGCTACCAATTTTTTTTTTTAAAAAAAATTCGGAATTGTGGTGTCAAAATAATCAGTCACCATGGTTTTTTAAAAAGTAAAAATAAAAAACCATGGTGACTGATTATTCAGTCACCACGGTTTCTTTAAAAAAAACTAAAAATCATGGTGACTGATTATTTAGTCACCACGATACAATCGTGGTGTCAGATTATTCTGACACCACGATTTTCCAAAAAGAAAAAAAAAGCGTGGCGTCCGATTTTCTGGACGCCACGCCTTTTAAAAAACGAAAATAGAAAAAGGGTGGAGTCAAAATAATCGGATGCCACCCCTTTTTTTATTTTTGATTTTCTTTTATTGTAATTGTATGGCTACAAATTCATTTGACCCACGTCATGGCTACAAATTATTTTGACCCTACTTGGTGTCTGATTTTCTTGACACCATTGTTGGTGACTAATTAATCTGTAGCCATTGCTGACATAACTTTATGCCTACGAGGCCAATAATAACAAAAGTTGGTTACATAATTTTCTATAGCCATTGATCAACAGGGGCGGAGCCAGGAAATTGATTTAGGGGGGGCGAACTTATTTTTTCCCTTTATAATTATAAATGTTTTTTCGTTACTACTTATTTTCTTAATCCATTTGAAAGATAAAAATTTACGTAAAAACATAAGTACCTTAAGAAGCTTAAAAATGTAATGAAATTAATGGAGATATTGTATACTCTCCTAGGAATTTTATGTTATTTATGTTCACTTAGACATCTATAATTATGTCACATAATACTGAATTACAACTACGTTAATGTTAAAATTTTGAATAACATTTTTAACTTGTATAACTAATGCAATATTTAAGAGTATATCTTTAATTTTAATCTATAATTTTATCTCCACAGATACTTGTAACAAAAATACACATTTTTGTAAAGATGTTAAAAAAAAAGTCAAACTATCTTAAGAATGAAATGTACATTAAAATGTTATATTGTATAATCCCTTCATTTTATTTACTACATGAAAAGGGTAGAAGAGAATTAAAAAAGAAAAAATCAGAAGGAAATACAACAATAATTACTATGAAATTAAGGAGCAAACTTACATGTTTAAAAAAGAGAATTGGAAAATTGATATAAATTGATATTAAAATCCCAGAATAACTTATATGTATAGATATGGTGGATTACAACTAGAATTTGGGGTGCAATTAAAATCTAAGATAAAAACTAAGAACTAATAATATATCTATAGTACTAGTATAATATTACAATATATAATATATAATATAATATTCATATAAGCTATATATACTATTAAGGGGTGGGGTGGGAGCTGGGGGAGGGGCCCTAATGCCCCCCGGCTCCGCCCCTGTTGATCAATACTCACTGAAAATATAGCAATGATGAGTAATTTTTTTGACCCCATTGCGACATTTTCTTGTAGTGTGTGGTGCAAAAATCCCCATAAATGCAGCCATAGATAAATGAAACGAACTTGAATATTGAGCATCCTCAACTGCAATTACTTCCTCATTTGTTTCTCCGGTGTCTCATCCACGATCATTGTTAAAAACTGTGGTCGAGTACAGCAATGACCAGGCCCATATTTTTAATCACAATTAAAGCAGAGCTCTTTTGTATGCTCTCTTGCATTTCTGTCTATGACAATTTTCTGATGGACAATTGAGTATTTCTGGGCCTAGGCAGTGCTAGAGGTGAACTGGGAAAAAGGGTAGATGAAATTGTAGTAGTTGTTATTTCAAAATATTGACGCGGCCTTGATCCCTGGTTTTGTCTTCCACCAACATAACCTACTTGTTGAAGGCTAGTAGGTTTATGTATTCAGTGTAAAATGTTTCTTGGTAATCACGAACATAACCTACTTGTTTCAATTAAAAAAGCATGGCTTGATAATTATTATAAGAAGATGGATCAAACATGAGTGCCAATTCTCGTTTAAAAGCATCCCATGTTGAAAACTGCACATTTGAATGCATTCATTTCTACCAACTATCACATGAGTTGCTTCATTGATCCTATGAGCCTTGTGGCAGATCATTGTGTGAGCCGTTATGCGGCAGAATGTGCATAATGGGCATGTGATGGGCAGATCAAGCAAGAATCTATTGGCAAGTCGGCCTGCAGCATAGTGTGTGCGACGAGTTGTTGAGTGGGCGAGTCAGCATGCAGTAGGATGTGCATGTCGAGTTGTCGAGTGGGCGAGCCAGTGTGCAACAGGGTATGCACGTGGGGCTGACGAGTGAGCAGGCAACTGGGCATCAGGCTGGGGACAGGGTACAGACAGGAATGTATAGACAGTTGGGTGCCAGGATGGGCACAACATGCATGCAAGAGTACATGCCAGTGGGCAATAGATTGGGGCATGACAATGCAGCAGAAGGGCATACTGAGATGCAGCTAAGGGGCACAGGAAAAACTGTAGGTTGCTCAACATTTCAGTATCCAGTGGTAACAAAAGCTGAATCTTTTTTAAGTATACTATAGGTGGATTAGTGTTGGTGAGCGACAACCAGTCTCCCTCGTGCTTGGCAGCCACGCTGAGTAGTAAATGTGCCGCATCCTTGGGAACATCAGGGCTCTCCAAGCGCCACCTTTGGGCATCGTAAAGAAGAGTCAAAGTACTAAATCGGACTGGGAGTCATGACGGCAGTGTGGGGCCCGTGGGGCCTGCATTGGGTGCATTTGTGCCTAAAGTGGCTACCCTATGCAATGACACTTGCTCGCAAGCGGTGCTTATCTTTTGATAGCTACCGTTAGGTCAATATAGTGATCGAGGCATCCATGAGGCCCCGTGAACTACTCGTAGCAGAGACTAAGGGTTCAAGCCTTGCTGCGGGGGTCTAAAAGCTAAGGCATGTGGTTATGGGGAAACACCGCACTTGTGAGCTAAGATAGTGCCAATTGTAAAGCACACATCATATGATGGCACTTTAAGTGGGCATAGGATCATCAAGTGTTCTTTCTCGGGCAATACAATTAATGAACGATATGAGGGCCTACGGGTGACTCCAAGTATCAGGAATGAACATTGAGAACGATGATCATGTGTGGCTTTTTGCGTTGAATTATAGACACGTGTGGCTTTACAATGATATATGAATCTCCATAGTGTTGATACATGTAAATTCAAGTAAACTTGCTTATTTGTATCATTTGAACATATCGACAACATACGAAAGCATGGTTTCTTCAGAACGTGCCACGTATCGATACCAAATTATGGCACATCAGGTGTGTATATATATATATATATATATATATATATATATATATATATATATATATATATATATATATATATATATTGTAAATCAAAGATCATTTATAATGATACCAAACTCCAGAGATGTAAGTATAGAAAGTATAATAATATCATAAATGACACAAAAAAAAACCCTTAAACTGTAGATGAGAGGTCTGTATAAGTTTTCAAACCTCAGCGGTGGTCTCTGTAATTTCTCAAACTTCAGGATTTAATTTTTGTAATTAGACCAAACCTCAAGGGGGGATTTTGTAGACTAGTCCCACAAAGTGACCTATTTGCGAAAGTAGTCCCACAAAGTGGCAGGTCACTATTTAGTCCCACAAAGTGACCATATTTGTGAAAGTAGTCATTTTTTGTCAAACTCAACAATTTTGGTCGGAGGTCAACGATTTGACTACTTAATTCCAATGTATTTATATTTAAGCACTATATCTTTCACAAAATCACATTTACACCCTCAAAAAATTCTAAATCCTTTTTTTACATTCCAAAGAGAATATTAAAAGGTTAAAACTTCAAAATTTCATTACTATGCATTTACACCCCCAAAAAATTTAAATATTAATATTTACAACATTTAAATATTTATATTTACACCCCAAAAATTTCTCATTTTTTTTATATTCCAAAATAAAATTTAAAAGGTATAAAACTTTATAATTTCATTATAGATAATATTATTGGTTGATATTAATTAACTGAAAAACACAAAAAAAATTTAACTAAATGACAAATCATAATTTAAAAAAAAAAACAAAATTGGGGATAGTCATCTTTTCCAAATTGGGGATAGTCACTATTAATGAATTTTAAAAAAGGTAAAACGTAAATGCAAAAATCGAAAACTATAAAAGTACTAGAGAACCCACCCATCCCCATCCACTCCGACTGGGGTCTGGGTTGGTGTATGGGGTGGGGATGATTGAAGAACACGACTAGGGGGAGAGGGGAGATGGAAGAAGACGATCAGATGGAGGGGGGATTGAAGAAGACGACGGGGTGAGGGGGGTTGTTTTAAGCTAATTCTAAAATCTTAAATGAAAATGCTTTTTGTTTTTTGTTTTTTTAAAGATTTGAAAATTTTCTTTTAGCAACTACTATTGCAACCAGTGTTTTTAAAACCGAACAGGCCCGGCCGGTCGAACAGGCCCGGCCGGTCGAACAGGCCCGGCCGGTCGAACCGGCCGGGCCGGGACCCGGTCTCTTGTCTTTGGTGCCGGTTTGACCGGTTCGACCGCCAGTCGAACCGGTCCGACCGCCAAAAACCGCGAACCGGTGCCTCACCGGTTCAAAGGCCCGGTCCGGGTTTAAAAACGCTGGTTGCAACATACTCTTTTAAAGTTTAATTAGAAAAACAAGAAAAAACAGACCATGTGAAGTTTGACAAAAATCTGGCGCTTTTTTTTTGGAATTTTAATTTAAATTGAGAATATAAGACATGATGTGTAAATATAAAAGTTTCAAAATCTTTTGGGGGTGTAAATGAAATTTGTAAAGTTTTAACCTTTTAAAATTCGTTTTGGGATGTAAAAAAAGAACTAGGAATTTTTGGGGGTGTAAGTGTGATTTTGTGAAAGATATAGTGTTAAATATAAATACATTGTAATTAAGTAGTCAAAATCGTTGACCTCCGACCAAAATTGAGTCAAAATTGTTGACTTTGACAAAAAAGGACTAATTTCGCAGATAGGGTCCCTTTGTGGGACTAAAACAATGACTTGCCACTTTGTGGGACTACTTTCGCAAATAGACCACTTTATGAGACTAGTTCTACAAAATTCCCAACCTCAAGGGGTGTCATTGTTAGTATTTCTCATATTATATTATCTCAAAATTTTATTTTTTGTTAGTCAAGCTAGTGGCAAGATAAATAGCTAACAAGTTATACAACAAAGTCAACTAGCATCTCGCTCTCAAGGCCTTACTTTACATATATCATCTCAGTTAGGTTATATATATATATATATATATATATATATATATATATCAAGCTAATGGCTAAATTAATGATCAATAATTTAGACCATAAAATTAACTAAGGTGTAGTTTGGAAATGCTTAATAAGATGGTTTATTGGCTTCTAGACTCATATAAGTACTCCTTTAGCATTTGTAATGCTAAGTTTTGTTTCAGCTTGTCTTAAAAAAGTTAAAAAAAATTATAGCCTCAAAAGTAGGTTTCATGGTGCTTCTAATACTGCTCTAAGGACATGGTATTTTAAAAGTTTTTATAAGGAAAAAGTCATGTAAACACTTATCTGATAGTGAAGTAGATTTGCAAATACATTTGGCTTTTTGTCAAAAGTTATTTTAAGTGATTTAAAATAAAAGTAGTGAACAATCTCCTTCTGTGAGCTCTTTGCAAACTCTGCTAAGTATCTCACTCTCAAGATGTTATTTATATTACTTCAATTAATTAATTTTTTATTTTTTTAAAATTGCAAGAGCAAATATATATATATATATATATAAGATGAAACTCATTAGAGACCTCCAACCAATCCACTTTAATTTTCAGAAAAGAGAAAACCACCCCAACATATTTAAAACAGTGCAAATCCCCAGTCAACTTTTCAGCAAAATCTCTTTACTTGAACTTTGTTTTCCCAAAATGTGAAGCATAAATACGTGGTTCGTTGCGATCTAACTCCGATGTCACTTAAAGCTTCTCATTTCCCTTCGATTTCATCCCAATCCCCGGAATTAAGGTTTGATAATATAATTTCAAAAGTTAAATTTGAAAAAATTAAGAAACATATAACGAAACTTGTAGAATGACATTCTACTAAAATTAAGGTTAAATCGAGTTAGCCCTGTGCTTGCGCTTTAAAATTCTGCGAAAACAAACTTTTGGCCAAAAAGTTGACTCAAAGAGTTTGCATAATTTTAAATAAATTGGGGGCTCTCTCTCTCTCTTTAAGTTTATGATGTCCATTTCGAAATATCCTGTAATTAAGTTAGTGGTTTGATCTCTTTTTACCCTAATTTGTGATGGTTTGATGCCTTTTATCCGCACTTATTCCATAAAGTCAACTAGTATCTCGCCACATCATAAAAAAAAAAAAGACAAAACAAACAGTATCTCGCCTTTTGACTTCTCGCGTAAATTCCCTTCGTCTTACCATTAATTTAAGTATAGATGTTGAGATATTAGTTGATCCAGCTAGCTAATCGCGACACAAACAATTAATAGTCGCTTTTATATAAAAATATCTCCTATCGGAAGAAAGCAGGGAGGCGTACATCGTCGCCATAAGTCAGACTATCAGCAATAATTAACTAATCAACTTGCAGCCAACACAGTAATCTTACTTTTCTATATTATTTAGAGTTTATTAATAAAGTAGATTAATTTAGTTAGTGCTCTGATTGATTATACTTTTTCTTGGATACGACATTCAAAACAGTAATTTTACTTTTCTATATTATTTGAGACTCACATGCAGTTGCAATTATGACACTTTAGCTTGTTTGAGGGCGTCTCATTTGTCTTTTAGGAAAACAATTTAAAAGGTATTTTTGCAGGTCTTTCGTTCCTAGATTAGGATATCTTTTCTAATTTCAATAGAGCATAAAAAGGTAATTTGGTAAACTCGTTTACTATTATTATTTATTATGGTTACTAAACATATAGAAGATGCCTTTGTGTTTATATAAATTTTAAAAGACTCTATAGTCAGAAAATAAAAAACAAACAAAACAAAAGAGTGTTAATTCGGCCTTCACCTTAGATCTAGGGGAATGGTTTCTGACCATGAACTAAAACAAAATAAAATTATATATCCCAATAAGATTATGTTATATATGCTGAAGATGAAGTAACCATGTACATTGAATAATTAAGCGCATTAATGAAGCACTACCAAAGAAAATACAAGATCACTATTAAAATAAACAAGAATGACTGTCATTCTTAAATCCGTAAATACTTTTAATAATTCAAATAATATTTAAACATATGATGTCATTAATAGATACTAGTTGTAGACAATTTTCTTTGTTTTAAAGTGAAGTACAAGCATAAAATTTTGTTACGGTAAGAGCCGACAGTTTTTGTTTCATTTCGGAAATTTATATACATACACATTAGCCCCATCATTTCCACCAAACAAGAATGAGGTTTATTAAAAGGGATTAAAATGGGATGAATTATAAGGGATTATCTAAAAATGTTTTGAACGGTATTAACATAAAACCTCAATTGAATTCTGAATGACTAAGTCATTACTTTTTAAATTTTATGCTGGATAATGTTGTAAAACTTTAACTTAACATTAAGGACTTGTCGTGGCTCTTCATATACGTGCATCAAGGTGTACGACTATTTGATATTATCTCTTTTTTTATTCATCTAATGGCAAGATAAATAACCAATAACTTATACCATTAAGTCAACTAGTATATTGCCCTCAAGGTCTTACTTAATATTCAAGTTTGATCCAGCTAATGGAAAGATAATAGCTATTAAATTACCAAAGAAGAAGAAGAAGAAACATAACAAACTATTAACTTATAGGGATAATCACAGTAACACCTCCCGAGGTTTGGTGTAAATACAAAGACCGCCCATGTAGTTTGCGAAATTACAGAGACCACCCCTGAGGTTTGAATACTTACAGAAACCTCCCCTTTATAATTTAAGGGATGTGTGGATGGGTTTTATGATAATATTATGCTTATTATACTTACATCTTAGAAGTTTTTAGTAATTATAAAATAACTCTTTAATTTTAAAAGATCAGAGGAAATTACTCCAAATAATTTTAAAAACTACTATATTATCTACTCATGTTTACGCCTTTCTTCCCTTGCAATTGTAACTTAAAAATTATTTTAGCAATAGAAGAAGATAAAACACTGAAAATTATTTTCAAGAATTGAAAGAAAAAGAATACTCCAAAAAATTAGAAGCTGCAGTAAAGGCAATGAAGCTTGCTTGCTTTGTCAAAAAGTTCAACAAAACATGCTTTCTAAAACCAATAACGATGTCTAATTCAAGGTTGATAATTGTCATGTCACTGTTATTGGTAATTTTGTCATCATTCTTCATTTCTTAAAATGGGTTGGGAAAATCTTGATTGTTTTTGTTAATTTTCTTTGAGAATAAGAATTTTTGCTATTGAGTTTTCTATTTTTGTCTTATTTTCTCTAAAGATTGCAAAGATATGTTATTCTTTTACCAAATGCTTCTTTTTTAGTGTGATAAGCTGAGAATTCCGTGATCACGATAGTAATAGTATTTGATATGCAACCGTGATGAAATTCCCAACATTATTAAAAGTAAAACGAAAACTAAAAATTGAAATAAGAAATTAAATATTTTAATAAAAATAAAAATATTTTGATTAGATTCTAAAATTTAATTTAAATATTTTTCATATTTTTAGTTACTAATATAGTACTTTTTAAAATTATTAGGAGTAGTGTTTTTTTTTTTTTTCAAATATCAAAGATTATTTTTATAATTATACCAAAATATAGGTGTGTAGTAAGCATAATAGTATGAGTAAATGTCATACAACCAACCCTTAAATTGTGACAGGAAGTTTCTGTAACTTTTCAAACTTTAGAGGTGGTCTTTATAATTTATCATGGTCTCTGTAATTAGACCAAACCTCAAGTGTTACTGTAATTATCCCTAACTTATATTACGAAGTCAACTAGTATCTCGCCCTCATAGTGTTATCTTATATTATATAAAAAAAAATTAATGTTTTTGATCCATCAAATAACTTATCCCTAAAGTCGACTAGTAGTTGCCATTTCGTGTAAATCCCTGATGTCTTGTCATACATGTACTAGAAATCGGGTAGGCGGTGCTCTGCGCATATTAAGTTTTTTATATTGTAAAGTTCTATAAGTTTATATTCAAGTGTAAAGAAAAAAAATCAAATCTTAATTTATGCGAACAAAAAAAGGCAAGAAAAAATATTTGCTTAGATGGAAATGGTTTGAATTAGTGGGAAGTGAATCATCATAATTAGAGTAAAATGGAAAGAAAAGTAACTTCTATTGAAATAATATGAATTATAGGGAAACTAAATCATCCTTCTTAGTAAAATGGTAAAGTTAATTTGATATAACTTAAATTGTAGAGTTAAATTAGAAAATTGATAATAAAATATCATAGTAAAACATAAAAGTATAAGATTAAACTTAAAATCAAAAGTTTGGTGTCACAAATACGCACCGCTTCCTTTATATATATGTATAAACATTAAAAGATTTAGTTTATCCAGCTAGCTAAGACTCGGACAACTATGCAAAACTTTCTCCTATCACTACAAGAAATGTGGCCTATAGCAAGGTCCAAAAACCTTGCTATAGGTCCAAATTCCCTTGCTATTGATCTATTGTAAGGGATGTGGACGTTGGTAGCATCCCTTGCTATAGGTGGCGTGGGTGCAGGTATTTTGCATGCTGCAAGGGAAATGGACCTTGCTATTGCTGTTCTGACACACACCTGTAGCAAGGTCCATTTCCCTTGCTGTAGTGTGCTGACACACACAATTAACAGCAACGTCCATAGACGTTGCTATTTGTTCTGACACAAAGGTCAATTGCAACGTCTAAGGACGTTGCTATGCATTCTGACACAAGACTCAATTGCAACGTCTTTTGACGTTGCAATTGATTTAAGCACGTTTTTTTTTTTAAATTTCATTTTTGTTATTTTTGCTTTTCGATGAAACACAGCAACGTCTACGGACGTTGCTGTAGTGTCCGACATTTAATTTTTCAACTTTGGCAGCAACGTCCACGGACGTTGCTATAGTGTCCGGAGGATTTTTTTTAAAATATGGCAGCAACGTCCGGGGACGTTGCTATAGTAGCCCGAATTTTTTTTTTTCAAATTTGGCAGCAACGTCCACGGACGTTGCTGTACATAAATATTTTTTTTAAAAAAAAAGTGGCGGTAAATACTGCCTCTTTTAATAAAATGTTTTTTAATATATATATACATACATATATATATATACACACACTCACATTATACATTAATTGAAACCTCAATATTATATATATGTATAGTATGTTAAAAAATATAATACTAATTAATAACTAAATTATAAGATACACACACACACACAAACACACGCACATATATATATATATATATATGTATATATATATATATATGTGTATATATATATATATGTATATATATGTATATATATATATATATATATAATATTAAGAAATGTTAGATAACATTTTAAAAATATAATGATATATATATATATATATATATATATATATACATACACACACTAAACTTTACAATGTATAATTATAAAATAATCTCACTAATTATAATTATACAATATATATGTATATATATATATATAGTATAAGATGCATGCATATATAATATATATATATAAGTTGATGATGATGCAAAATAAATTAAGGAAAAAAATAAAGTGTAGGAGAGAAGGGGAGAGAAGAAGATGATAATAATATGAGAGGGAGAAGTGGGATGGATGAGTGATATAGTGGGGTATTTATAGTAGTATAGTGGGAGGGAGAGGGAGGGAAATGAAATTTTTTGGGAAATTTGAAGTTTCCGCCAAAAATTTTCTGAAATTTTGTAGCAAGGTCCAAATCCCTTGCAACAGGTTATAGTCAGAAAGCTGTTGCAAGGGAAGTTGGGATCCCTTGCTGCTGTGTCAGAAAAGTAGCAATAGCAAGGGATTTGGACCTTGCAATAGCTTTATTAAAAAAATGTTTTAATTATATATATTTCCTCATTCACTCATTTAATTATATCCATATATAATTATGGCTTGTAAATCATAATTAAATGAGACTTGAACTAATTAAATATATAGAACTAATCTTGATCTTGGTTAAATTAATTAATTAATAAAACTTATTTGATTGAATAATTATTAATTACATAAGAAAATAGAACTAATCTTGATATTTATAGCTATATATATATATGTGAACTTATTTGAATATTGAATAAGATCCTAATAACATATATGAGAACTGGACTAATTAGAATTAATCTTGTATTGTAAAATTAATTAAAGTTATTAGAATCAATAACTTCTCATTAAATAATAATAACCAAACTAAACATACGATTCTTGATTTTCATTAAATAAACTGAAATTATATGAATGAATAATATTTAGGGATAATAGCGTTAAACCCCCTAAACTATACCCCTTGTTGCACTTTGCCCCCTGTCCTTTTATTTTTTGCGACTTGCCCCCTAAACTATGGATAAATAAGCACTTTGCCCCCCGAGTCCAAATCCAACGGCAAAAAATGTTGACACGTATTCAAATCCAACGGTGAAAAAGTGACTCAGGGGGCAAAGTGCTTATTTATCCATAGTTTAGGGGGCAAGTCGCAAAAAATAAAAGGACAGGGGGCAAAGTGCAACAGGGGGTATAGTTTAGGGGGTTTAATGCTTTTATCCCTAATATTTATACTACATAAGAATTGATCAACTACGTACAGGAAAACTTACTGTTTATTTTTGTTGAATTAATTAAGAATATGATTGATAACTCAACATTACATTAGAATTGAACTAATTAAACAAAACTAATCTTAATTAAATTTTAATAAATTCATTGAACTTGTTTGAATGGACAACTCCTAATTAACTACAAATATATAAGCATCAACTAAATATAACTAACATTGACTTTTGTCAAATTAGTTTAATTACTCAATTGAACAAATATTAAATAAGAACTAAATTACTTAGATTTAATAACATTGATTTTATTATGAATAGTGTTATTACATAAGAATTGAACTACGTAGAAGGAATACAACTCTTTTTGAAAATATGATTTTGACCCCAAAAGATTTGATAAGTTACAATTTAGTCATTTCCCTTTTGAAAAATTTATGATTGACCGCAAATACGATTCTTGATTTTCATTAAATAAACTGAAATTATATGAATGAATAATATTTATACTACATAAGAATTGATCAACTACGTACAAGAAAACTTACTGTTTATTTTTGTTGAATTAATTAAGAATATAATTGATAACTCAACATTACATTAGAATTGAACTAATTAAACAAAACTAATCTTAATTAAATTTTAATAAATGAATTGAACTTGTTTAAATAAGAACTAAATTAATTAGATTTAATAGCATTGATTTTACTATGAATAGTGTTATTACATAAGAATTGAACTACGTACTAGGAATACAACTCTTTTTGAAAATATGATTTTGACCCCAAAAAGATTTGAAAAGTTACAATTTAGTCCTTCCCTTTTGAAAAATTTATGATTGACCGCAAATACGATTCTTGATTTTCATTAAATAAACTGAAATTATATGAATGAATAATATTTATACTACATAAGAATTGATCAACTACGTACAAGAAAACTTACTGTTTATTTTTGTTGAATTAATTAAGAATATAATTGATAACTCAACATTACATTAGAATTGAACTAATTAAACAAAACTAATCTTAATTAAATTTTAATAAATGAATTGAACTTGTTTAAATAAGAACTAAATTAATTAGATTTAATAGCATTGATTTTATTATGAATAGTGTTATTACATAAGAATTGAACTACGTACTAGGAATACAACTCTTTCTGAAAATATGATTTTGACCCCAAAAAGATTTGAAAAGTTACAATTTAGTCCTTCCCTTTTGAAAAATTTATGATTGACCGCAAATACGATTCTTGATTTTCATTAAATAAACTGAAATTATATGAATGAATAATATTTATACTACATAAGAATTGATCAACTACGTACAGGAAAACTTACTGTTTATTTTTGTTGAATTAATTAAGAATATAATTGATAACTCAACATTACATTAGAATTGAACTAATTAAACAAAACTAATCTTAATTAAATTTTAATAAATGAATTGAACTTGTTTAAATAAGAACTAAATTAATTAGATTTAAAAGCATTGATTTTATTATGAATAGTGTTATTACATAAGAATTGAACTACGTACTAGGAATACAACTCTTTTTGAAAATATGATTTTGACCCCAAAAAGATTTGAAAAGTTACAATTTAGTCCTTCCCTTTTAAAAAATTTATGATTGACCGCAAATACGATTCTTGATTTTCATTAAATAAACTGAAATTATATGAATGAATAATATTTATACTACATAAGAATTGATCAACTACGTACAGGAAAACTTACTGTTTATTTTTGTTGAATTAATTAAGAATATAATTGATAACTCAACATTACATTAGAATTGAACTAATTAAACAAAACTAATCTTAATTAAATTTTAATAAATTCATTGAACTACTCTTTATTTTTGTTAAGTAAATATATATATATATATATATATATATATATATATATATATATATATATATATATATATATATATATATATATATATATATATATATATATATATATATATATATATGTAAAGAATGAAGAATGCAGCTTTATTATATTAAAAAATAAGTAAAACAAAACCTGCAAAGGAAGAGGAGGTTGCTGAAGCTGAAAGGCTACTGCAAGGGCCTTTTTCCCATGCAACTGTGTCAGAAAAGCTGTTTTTACAGCAGCAAGGGATTTGGACCTTGCAATAGATTTATCAGCTTCATATCCTCTCCTCCACACATTTCATTATCCATAACATGTGTTTCACAACCCCAAAATCTACTGCATAACCTGCATTTCATTATCCAAAATCTACTGCATTTCATCCCCTTCTCTTCTCTATTTTTCAGCAAAATTTCATTTCTTGCCTGTGATTTTTTTGCAAAGCGTACGTAATTCTCAGCAAAGCTCACTCCACGAGAGGTATCAATTTCAGTATTATCGTAATTCGTTGATTAATTTTATATATATATTGTTGATGTTGTTGCTTAATTTAGTGATTTTTGTAATATTAATACTTGTTATTCATCATATTTAGAATAACTGAGATCTAAGCGTGATTTGATTAGTAGTATGCTATATATATGCATGTGTGTAATTAGTTGCTTACACTGTTAGTATTTGATGATAAGTTTTAATTAGCCTTACTTTCGTGATTAAATAGTCAGTTCTCGTGCTGATGCATTGTTAATTTGATTTTAATTAGATAAAAAATGTATAACAACGAAGATCGGAGTTGGATGTACGATCGAGGCAACGTTGATGAGGGGTATATCAATCCATATTTCATAGATGGCGTCAACAGATTCCTAGAATTTGCATTTTCTCAAGGTCATCGAAGAGTTAAGTGTCCGTGCACTCGGTGTGGCCCGAGACTTTTTTGAAATGCTACGGGAAGCCGAGGTGCCAATACGCGTAGATGTGGAAACAACACCATTGCAGTGGTTAACATCATTTATTGCCGACAAGGTTCGTCATGGCACAACAAACGCCTCTGCTGACAATCAATTACAAGCGGCCCGCATATTAATGAGTCCTGCAGATCGTCATAGATTGCCTGAAAATTGGTACGGAGTCAAGAAATTCATCAAAGGTTTAGGACTTGGGTACAAAACATACGATGTGTGTGTTAATACCTGTATCCTTTATTACGGGGAGTATGAAAGTAAGAGCTGGACTGAGTGCCCCCATTGTGGCGAAGCTAGGTACGAGGAATGCACCAATAAGAAGAAGCTCGTTCCACGTAAGAAGCTGTGGTACTTGCCTGTGACGGATCGATTGCAGAGGCTTTACACATCACGCAAAATATCGGAGCACATGACATGGCACTTGAAGTGTCAGGCAGATACCGATCAAATGATTCACCCTGCTTCAAGTTTGGCCTGGAAATCTTTCGACAGGACATTTCCAGATTTTGCTGCCGAACCGAGAAACGTTAGACTTGGACTTTGCACCGATGGTTTTAATCCTTTCGGGAGCTCCTCAGCTCCTTACTCGTGTTGGCCAGTATTTGTGACCCCTTATAACCTCCCTCCCGACCTGTGCATGCGGCAAGAATATATTTTCCTAAGTTTAATGATATCTGGTCCGAAGAGTCCTGGCAAGAACATTGACGTATTACTCAGACCCCTTATTGATGAACTTAAGTCACTGTGGGATTCGGGTGTGCCAACGTTCGATAGTTTTCGGAAACAAAATTTCCAAATGCGAGCTTCATTGCTATGGACGATTAGTGACTTTCCAGGGTATGGCATGCTATCACAGTGGAGCACACATGGTCGTTTATCTTGCCCGTACTGTATGGAAGAAACCAAGAGTTTCCAACTTAAGCACGGTCGAAAGACTTCTTTCTTTGACTGTCATCGTCGATTCTTGCCTCCGGACCATCCATGGAGACTAAACACAACTGACTTCACGAAAGGTAGAATAGAGACTGATGAACCTCTACCTAGAAGATCAGGGATGGACATGTGGAGACACGTTGAACGTCTTCCACCGGTCGGATTTGGTATATGCGGAGAATTTGTTCAGGGCTTTGGGTTGGATCACAATTGGTGTCGTAGAAGTATATTTTGGGAACTTCCGTATTGGAAGCACAATCTGATCCGCCACAACCTAGATGTCATGCATTGTGAAAAGAACTTCTTCGACAATATCAAGAACACTGTGATGGATGACCCTGAGAAAACCAAGGACAATATGAACTCTCGCAAAGATTTACAATTACTGACGGGCAGAAGATCTTTGTTTCTACAGACTGGACCGGGAGGGAGGTTATACAAACGTAGAGCATCGTACTGTCTCAGTAAGGACGAAAAGGTTAAAGTGTGTGAGTGGTTGTGCAATCTCAAATTTCCAGATGGATACGCGTCAAACATTTCGCGTTGTGTTCAAATGCCACAGCTGCGTCTAGTGGGAATGAAAAGTCACGATTGTCACGTTTTTTTGCAAAGGTTGGTTCCGATTGCATTTCGTGACTTCTTGCCAGAGAATGTCTGGGGGCCGCTAGTGGAGATCAGTAATTTTTTCAGAGCTTTGACAGCTCCTGACATCCGATATAGTGACATGGATTTATTAGAACGTTCGATTGTGGTGACTATGTGCAAGCTCGAAAAATTCTTTCCTCCATCGTTCTTTGATTCCATGGAGCATTTGGCGATACACCTTCCCTGGGAGGCAAAGGTCGGTGGGCCCGTACAATACAGGTGGATGTACCCATTTGAGAGGTAAATACCAGTTACTGTTATATTGATAACTATACGATGTTCAAAATATGACTAGTTAATCTTTTTTTGTCTTTGTTAGACGGATGTTTGATTTTAAGAGACCAAGGGGTAACAAGGCACACATAGAAGGGTCAATTGTTGAGGCGTACATTTACGCAGAAATTGCCAATTTCTCCTCACTCTACTTTGACAGCAACATTGAAACTAGAGCAACCCGTTTGAACAGGAACGAAGTTCCAATATCTATTGACCCCAACGACCAATTATCAGTATTCCAGAGTAAAGGGAAAACAATGGGGCGTTGTGTCAATTACAGAAATTTGTCTCTCGCAGAGTGCAAAGCGGCTCATCTATATGTCTTGTTGAA
Organism: Misopates orontium; assembly: GCA_946800315.1. Lineage (NCBI taxonomy): Eukaryota > Viridiplantae > Streptophyta > Magnoliopsida > Lamiales > Plantaginaceae > Misopates > Misopates orontium. The sequence goes on from OX326951.1 coordinate 4,757,294, forward strand.
TTGCCCAGAGGTCGAGTGTTGGTTAAGGTAAGATTACTAATTGCCATACGATGTATTCTTGCTAATATATCAATTGATGTTTTAAACGGCTTCTTTCTGCGACAGTGTGTTTGATGAACAGATGTGCGCAGGATATCCGCAAGCTAATAAAGATCAGATACGTAAAGCTTATTTTATCGACTGGTTCAAACAAGTTGTTGTGTCTGGTAGTTACAGTGTGGATCCTAGATTATACGGTCTTGCTCGGGGTCCTGTTTTGAAAGCAAAAACTTATAATGGTTATACGGTTAACGGATTCAAGTTTCATACAGAAGCATATGGGGCTGGTGGGCAAACAATGAACAGTGGCGTTTATGTGAAGGGCGACACTGGCGACCCAGACGCACGTAATTTCTATGGAATGCTTCAAGAGATTATACAGCTTGATTACTGGGGCAGTGGAAACTTGGAACAAATTGTTATGTTCAAATGTGATTGGTACGACGTGTATAATGGAATAACAACTCATCCGACTTATGGCCTTGTTGACATTAATCCAACAATGCGACTCGGGACAGGAGCGTCTGAACCGTTTATCTTAGCAAGTCAGGCGCAACAAGTCTATTACAGTTTGTATCCTTCACAAAAAAATACGAGTAGGAGAGGATGGTGGGCGGTTTGCACGACAAGAGCGAGGTACCTCGTTAACACAACTGCAGTGGCTAATCTCAACATTTACCAAGATAGCACCGCACCTCAGCTAAGATTGGATGACATCAACAATATCGACAATACACCTATCAGGCTTGCAGACGATAATATTGTGGAAGTCGATGATAACGACACGTTCGCCGACGATGACGTGGATGAAGATCATGATGATGGTGACGACGACGACCCTGATTATGCGTAATGTGTGTTCTAAGCAATATGTTTGCCTATGTAGTAAGAATTCGTGAACTTAAACAGTGGTTTATTTGCAATATGTAAGCTTGCGTTGTAATATTTGAGTTATTTGAATTGTAACGTTTATATATATATATATATATATATATATATATATATATATATATATATATATATATATATATATATATATATACAACTAGTGTAAATTATAAATATAAATAAAAACATAAATAAAAAACATAAATATATATAAGGTGCAAACATAAATAAAAACAAGCTAAAACAAACCACGTTTGTTCATAATTATACAAATACAAATAAAAGCAGCAAATAACAGACTAAATTACACTATCCTCTTCAGATTACATATCATCCAAGCCAGTAGTGTCGTCATCACCGCCACCCGAACTTCTTTCCTCGTCTCCTTCGTCCTCCTGACCGATAGGATGTGACTGTGGTCGATAGAATGAACCCCCTGATGCCCGCCCGCTGCCGACACTCGTGTTCGTCGGTTGCAATGGTTGGTGGAAAACTGCCGGGAAGTTGTTAAACTGTTGTGGTTGCCCCTGTTGTTGTTGACCCTGTTGTTGTTGCGCTGACCCCCACAACCCCTCGGGTACCGGCACATTCATCTGTGACATAAAGTATTTGAGCACATTCTTTAAACCGGCGATTTCCTCATGTTGAGAAGCTGTTACGGCCTCCAGTTCCTCACATTTTGAGCGAAGCGGCTCCAAGCTACTAGAGCCAGTCTCAACGAACCTAGAATGTCTTCGAGCCTTGAATCCTATGCGCTCGGGCTCACCATAACTCGCCAGACCCACCACCCTATTCTTCTTTACACGTCCGGCTGCGGCAATTTCCACCCACGGTCTCACGTCCCAGACCGGCCACTGGCTCATATCGGGCCCATGTTCTCGTAGGCAGTGTTCCACATAGGCATCCTACATATGACATATTATGATTCAAAATATTTTTTGTAACAAACATAAGTATAATTACGACAACAACAATTATTGACGATTACACCACTTTAATGAAAGAAAATATTATACTCACGTAATTAGCCTTGTCCTCAGGGTTTGGCCACTCAACCGTTCCGTCGTCGTGTTTCTTTGCACGAGTCTTTACAAAGACATCCTGAAACGGCACCTTGTCGGGCGTTGTATTCATTTCCTTTGCCTGTCATATTATGAAAATTCATTAAAGCAAATATAGATCACATTATTAAATCAATGATGATATTTGAAAAATAACCAATCATATTTTTCTACTTACCAGATCTATCCTATGCTTGTTCGTACTGCGCGACCCACCCCTATAGTTTACCGTTTTCCTCTTATCTCGATTTTTGGCGTTCTGCTCCGAACGACCCTTCGTGGGCTCAAGCTCCCAGTAATCATAAAATGCCTGCCGAAAATCTTCGTGAATCCAACAGCTGTGAGTCAAACTATAGGTGGGGTCAACTTTGCAGTGGAACCACCATTTCTTGGCGTGGTTTTACCGAACCTGCAAATCTCGCAGTAGCGACCCTATCGTACCATTCCCTGACTGCATTTTCAATGGCAGGATCCCACTGGTAAGTGTGCTGCATTTAATACAGACATAAAGAAAAGTTGGTCACATAAATGAATAAAAATGAACAAATATTTATAAATATTTAATAAATATAGAAGCCAAGCTAATTCCTTACCTTAAATCTGTTCCAACACATTTCCTTCTCCTCTTCTGGCCACATGCCGTACGTGAAGTATGGCCCTTGCATCATGTTCCTCAAATTTGTACCAATCGTCGTCACGGCGGAAGGGTTCTCTATTGAGCCATCAAAGAATAATTCCAGTACCTCCCTGTCATCCGGATTTGCCGGGGGCTCGCGAGGTTTAGATTGTCCTCGCACTGCAACCCTAGCAATACCACCATCGTCTCCTGAATCATTGTTACCCCCCTCATCCTCGGCTAACTCCTCAGAAACGCCATGAGCACGTGAGCCTGAAGCTCGTGTGCCCGAAGCACGTGTGCCTGAACCACGTGAGCCTGAACCCCGTGAGCCCGATGATGACGGCCCAACAGTACTTCCCGTCCCCTGAATCTGCAGCTGTGGCCTCGTTAGCGGTGTTTGTGGCACACCAAATCCAGATCCACTCCCAAACCCAGGCCCACCAAACCCAGGCCCACCAAATCCAGGCCCACCAAATCCAGGCCCACCAAATCCAGGCCCACCCAATCCAGGCCCACCAAATCCAGGCCCACCATAACCAACCCCGCCGTAACCAGCCCCACCAAATCCACCACCCCCAACATATACACCCCCCATTGTCGATCCTACACCCATCAATTGATTGGTAAACGGCCCACTAGCGCGGGCTCCTGCCTCATTTGATCCTCCGGGAAACATCGGCATCATCGCTGAAAGTGATCCCATCGAACCAAGATCAGGCTGCGAAGAGAATGATCCTCGAGGTACCCCTTCCGGGTATGGCACCTGGTTCTTCGACACCTTCTTTTTTCCTTTCCCCCTACCCTGATCTGACGAGCCGGCCATCTGATAAATAAATATTTAGAATGGTCAAATTAATAATTTCTAAACGCTACTAACCTTTTTAGCATATCTAATTAACATAAATACGTTCTACCATAAACACAATTATATATGTTATATAATACAAAGTTAATCGATTAAATTCTACAAAAATCATAAGAAAATACGTAGCTATATTGTCATAATCACAAATCTAATATTAATTAATTAAGCATACATATATATATATATATATATATATATATATATATATATGTATATATATATAATTAACAGTACTAATACACTCGAATCAACAAATACATCACTATTATGCGATAATATTACACAAATCTAACCGATTAATTAAATTAAACCTTAATATACATATATAGATCGTCACATAATTACACAAATCTAACAAATACAACACTATGATGCTATAATATTACACAAATTTAACAAATTAATTAAAAATAAACATTAATATACGTAGATCGTCACATAATTACCTCTAATTAATTAATACCTTAATTAAGCATAAATAATTAACACAAATATGCCTAAAATCAACAATTATATCACAAATAATCTAATTACACAAATCTAACCTTTAACTTAAAAAAACAAACATAATACACATATATAGATCGTCACATAATTACCTCTAATTAATTAATACCTTAATTAAGAATAATTAATTAACACTAATATGCCTAAAATCAACAATTATATCACAAATAATCTAATTACACAAATCTAACCTTTAACTTAAAAAAACAAACATAATACACATAGATCGTCACATAATTACCTCTAATTAATTAATACCTTAATTAAGAATAATTAATTAACACTAATATGCCTAAAATCAACAATTATATCACAAATAATCTAATTACACAAATCTAACCTTTAATTTAAAAAACAAACATAATACACATAGATCGTCACATAATTACCTCTAATACCTTAATTAAGAATAATTAATTAACACTAATATGCCTAAAATCAACAATTAATTACATCACAAATAATCTAATTACACAAATCTAACCATTAATTTAAAAAAAAAAAACATAATACACATAGATCGTCAAAATTACTTCATCAAATCGACTAATATCTTAATTAATCATACATAATTAACACAAATACATCAAATCAACTAAAAAAATCATATTTATGCAAAATAATAAAAATCTAACCGATTAAACTAAAAAAAAAATATGTATAATCGTAATTTTGAAGACATTGAACACATACCTTAAAGAAAGAAGAGATTTGGAGCTGAAATTGTGTGAAATCGAATTAAAACGAGCAAAAAATGGCAAGTTTTTTTTTTTTACGAAGGAAGGCAGCAATGGCAAATTCGCAGCAGAAAACTGCTGCGAATTTGCCATATATATATGGCACCAACGTCCTGGAGACGTTGGTGCCATATTGGCCAGCTGCTGCTGCAGCTTTGTGTCTGCAGCTGCAGCAGACACAAAGCTGCAGTAGCAGCGCATGAGCTGGCAACAACGTCTATATAGACGTTGCTGCAGTCAAACTGTTACCAACGTCCTTTTCAGACGTTGGTAACATTTAAAAAATAAAAAAAAAACAGAGAACTGGCAGCAGCAACGTTCGTAGGACGTTGCTGCACTGCACAAGACCTGCCAACGTCCACGGACGTTGGCAGGTCTTTTTTTTTTTTTGAATTTTGCTGTACCAACGTCAGTAGACGTTGGTACATTAAAATACTGCAACGGATTGTAAATCCGTTGCAGTATTGGCGTTGCATTAGCGCCAAATTCTTGTAGTGTATGATAACAAGAGCTAGCATTGAAGCATGTATGTATGTTATGTACATGAGTTGCTCATTAAGCGACGTACGTAATCAGCACAGCGGATGATGGTATTAATAATATAAGCTGCATTGACGAAGACTTAATCCTGGAGATATAAGATATGCCTTAATTAATTAATCAAGTTGCAGAAATACTGATATATAGATCTATGGACGGTGTGATATGCATACACCAGTTCTTCTACCTTTCTCTTCTAATTACCAACCCCTTAATTTCTATCCCCACCATTTCTTTCTGTGTAGTAAAACCATATCTCTTCTGAAACATCGGAGAGGTCGAGTAAGAAAATTCAATGGCCACCTCCATTGAACATCTGTCGAAATATTTAAACACACGCCCTATTTTGGGTGAGTTTCCGTCGGGTTTGGTGATTCCTGGCCAATACCCCTTCAATCCTCGAACTTGTTTAGCTGTTGTCTGTTATGTAATAAAACTTCACTCCAAATTAAGTGATGTAATAAGGGTACTTAATGATTTAGCGGCGCGTGCAATGAACCCGAGGACGATGTTTAGAGATCGAAAAAAGGATGAAGAAGAAATCTCTAAGTTTTTTACAAACTATTTCGTGCCACATGTGAAGGAGTTATTCAAGGTCCCAACGGTGGAGAAGTTGTGGGACGAAATATCATCCCCCGAGAAAAATGAAATCTTGGCAGGTTTTATGGATTTCTTACTTCAAATGCTGAACGCCGAAGCGAGTGAAAGTCTGTCCAAGAAGCAGCACTACGCCATCCTTCAGAAAGAGCTAACGTTTCTTCTTACTTTTCTTGGAGATGTACCCTTCCAGCACACTCATCTTCAGGAAGTAGAAGATCTCTTGACAGAATTCGAAACCCGTGGCGAATGAAGCGGGAAGTTTAATCTATTCTAGTGTTTTTGCTATTCCTCCACCGGAGGCCAGCAGTTTTGAGGCACAAAAACACGCTCTGTTGATAAAAGTTGGGCTCTTGAATGAAATGATCAAAGAGAACTGCAGCAAAGTGCCAGAGCTTCTCATGAGATTTCAAACTCCAACGACAGGTTCTGTCGATGCACTCGTAATCCTTGATTCTCTCATCGCAGATCTTGAAAACGTGATGAATGGCAGATTCGACAAGTTCTTTATTGATGAGGACATCAAGTATCAAATAGCAACAGTTTATGCGGAACTAACATCCTTACAAAATCTCCTCAAGTGTATTGAATTCCAGTACGGCATGGATATGGTTGAGGTGGAAGAATCTCTCATCAACATTAGAGATGTTTCGTATGAAACTGAATATCTCATCAATTTACATGTGGTCGGAAATGTTCCTCTTTGGTATCTGAATCTCAGGCTTCCCGCTATCATCCATAAGATCAAGGTTACTGGGAGAATACTTCACGAAACCCTGATGATTTATGATACTAAAATCTCGAGCTTCTCGAAGTACTACAAGGGAGAGGTATCATCTCTAAGGGATCGACCATCTGTCGGAGTTGATAACATAATAGTTGGCTTTGAGGATAAAAGACTAGAAATTTTGAGGGATCTTGTTGGAGGATCAGAAGAGCTCAGATTCATTTCCATTGTTGGTATGCCAGGGCTTGGTAAGACAACTATAGCAAGTAAACTCTATAATGATCAATCAATTTTTGATCGCTTTGATTTACGTGCATGGTGTGTAGTTTCTCAAACATTTCATTTGAGAAATGTTTTGGTTGACATTTTGATTAGTATGGGGCAAAATCCGGGAAAGGGCAATATCTCGGCAATGGAAGATCAAAATTTGGGTTTAAAGATCTATAAAAGTCTATAGTGGCGTAGATATCTTATCATCTTTGATGATGTTTGGCATCCAAAAGTATGGGATGATTTGAGGAGGTTTTTCCCAAATGATACGAATTGGAGCAGAATTATGTTTACTAGTCGTATTAAAGATACAACTCCAATAGATAGCATTTTTCACACACTTCCTCTTCTGTCAGCTGAGCAGTGTTGGGAACTATTAGAGAAGAAGGTGTTTCACGACAAAAGTTGCCCGCCACAGTTACAATATATTGGAATGTGTATAGCTGCAAAATGCAATGGACTACCGCTTGCAGTGATAGTTATTGCGGGAATACTAGGGATTTTGGAGAAAGAAGAAAGAGTTTGGAACCAAGTTGAAAGAAACTTAGACTCGTACATAGCGGAGGATGAAAGCAAATGTATGAAAATATTAGAGCTTAGTTACGAACACCTGCCAAATCATTTGAAACCATGCTTTCTTTATTTAGGAATGTTTCCCGAAGACACGAAAATCCAAACTCGGAAGTTAATGTGGCTATGGATTGCTGAAGGGTTCATAAGGAAAGAAGAGCAAAGCCAGGACAACATAGCAGAACAATATCTTCTTGACCTAATTAACAGAAGTCTATTACAAATTGCAGATAGAAGATCTGACGGCGGGATCAAAGCATGTAGCATGCATGATCTAATGCGAGACATGTGCCTGAAAAGAGCTCATGAAGTAAGCTTCTTGAAATCATTCAAAGAGTAAGTTCATCTCAATATATCTTGATTAAGTTTACACATTAGCGTGTTCATTCTGATCCATTTTATTTATTTTCTCTAATAACACCTCTTTTGCTTATTATATTTGGGTTTCGATCTTTGTTGATGAACTTTAATTTTGATGGGTGTTCTTGACTCTTTTCTTATCTGTAGTCACTCTTCTATCTACGAGAGACATCATCGTCTGAGCGACTTCTCAATGTTACCAACCAGCTTGAGACATTTTGGCCTACATTGCCGCTCTATTTCAGGCCATTTCTCAGACCCGCCTTCTAGTTTTCCGCAGATGGCACTTCTTAGGGTGATGAACATATTGTCAACTGAAGACGTTTCTTGTGATATCAGTAGGCTTTATCCTCTGGTTCATTTAAGATACTTGGTCTGTGATCGAATGCCGGGCCCAGAAATTGCCAAACTTATTAATCTTGAAGTCCTTTGTGTAGAGCATAATTTTACTAGATCTGATAACATCAAAATACCGTCGGTCCTTTTAAAGATGGTGAAGTTAAGTCATCTATGCATAAGAGATGGAGCAGAATTTGAGAAGTATTGTGATACTAGTCAAATAACTAATCTAAAGTCCCTTTCATATATTTGCCTTGATGACCAAAGGGATGAGGAAATCTTGAGATGTTCACCCTATCTTCGCACACTCAAGTGCAAGTGTTACGGAAAAGTAGTTCCAGATTTTCGTTCCTTCATTGAGCTTGAGTCACTGAAAATAGAATTTAGATATGGAAACCGTTTGAGGTGTGGGTTGGCAGAGTTTAATTTTCCCCGGACTATCAAAAAGCTAACCTTATGTAGAATTGGTTTGCCTTGGGAAGAGATATCCATAGTGGGGAAATTGCCTTACCTTCACGTTCTGAACTTACTAGAGGATGCTTTTGTTGGAGAAGAATGGAAAACGAGAGAAGGTGAATTCCAAGAGTTGAGGTTCTTGAAACTTGAGGACATTAAGCTAAAGCGATGGATCACCAATAGCGAACATTTCTCCAAACTTCAGCGTTTGGTGTTTTGTAGGTGCTGGGAACCACTGGAGATTCCAAGTGATTTAGGAAACTTTCCATCACTGCAAAAGATTGAGGTAATCTCTTGTTCGGATAAGACCAATGAGTCTGCGGTTCGGATTGAAGAAGAACAACAACTTGAATATGGTAATGAAGAACTTAAGGTCTTGGTTACGAGGCTGTTCTGATAGTGGATTTGCAGAAAAGCTAGCTTAAGTGGATTTGCAGAAAAGTAAGCTAAGCTAGCTCCTTTCGGTTCTTTTCAGTTTCTTTTTGTATAATTCTCATTTCACTATTCGAATTAATATTAACTTCTTTTTGGTTTTCTGGTGATGGTGTTCTTTTTTCTGCAGATTTTCCACAAGCAATGGGTTCGTCGGAAGGGTGCATACTGAGCTTTTTAGACTTCCTTCAAAACAAAACAAAAAAAGTGACAATCGGAAACGATTACTTGCTCTGTTTCGCAATTACTTTTCTTGTAGCAACTGTGTGGTGTTTGTTTTTTTTTTTGTAAAACTCTGTGTGGTGTTTGTTGATGTTGCTATTGCTGTTCCATGTTTTTCTCTTCAATAAGTTGAACATTTAAGTACGTTGCTTATTTATAATGTGTTCTTGAGATGGTTGCTCATTTATAATGTGTTCTTGAGATTTTCTAATTAATTATTGTGATTTAAATTTACATGTAGAGATATATTGCTACCGTTCAATTGCTAATTTATTATTTGAAGTATTATGGTCTTCGAATTTTGTTTATTCTAGCTTGAGAGTCGTTATTTTCCGATAATATTATATGGATCGACTTCTCATGTGAGTGAACAAGCACGTAATGAATTGAGAATTTATTCTGATAAATTAGTAATAGGAATCGAAAAAAAAAATACATAATGAGTTAAAAAGGTCAAAAGAACATTTCGTGTCAATGTAAAGTGACAGAAGGCGCATAGAAAAATTATTCACATATTACTTTATACATTACTAAGCTACATATATTCCTACCTATGCCTGAGGGAAAATTATTCACATGTTACTTTGATAACTGTCAATAACCTCCTTATGATTTCAAAAATCCTGCACAAAATCTTCTTGAGGTTTCAAATATACTACACAAAATTCTCTTTCCGTTTAATTCCGCGAGAGACTGTCATACACTTGCTCTATGTGAGAGTGGGTATAATTTTTAGAGAGATTGGCAAATTACCCCCTGTGTTATTCGAAATTGGCAAATTACCCCCCGTGAAAACAAAATAGGCATATTACCTCCCTGTGTTCTTAGAAATTTGCTCACTGCCCCCCTCTACGTTTTTTGGTGTATTTTTCGTACGAAATGGCCGAAATACCCTTTAGTAAATTGCTTGGCTTGTTGACCAACATCTTCTCATTTCTACGATAGAAAAATCTAGAAACCCCTCTCCCAAACCCACTTCACACACCCCAGCTCTGTTTCCTCTTAATCCGACGATATTTCCGACCATTTTTCGACGGTGAACAGCAGCTGCTGCTGGTGCAAATGCTGATCTGCAAAAGCATTTGCAACAGCAGCAGCTGCTGGTGCAAATCAGTTTTTGCAAAGGCTGTTGCTGGTGCAAATCAGTATAGGATTTGCACCAGCTGCAACAGCATTTGCACAATATTTGCACCCGCTGCAACAAGTCAACAACATTCCATTTTGTGAAAATTTATATGTATGTTATAAGTTAATGGAGATTGATTAACAATAAACATATTGTTGAAGATTGATTAAATGAAGGTGACTATGTTTTGGTCAAACAATTTATTTTGATGAAGTTATGAAGTTGGAACTTCTTAAAGTGATTTGTATTTAATTTATATTGGTACTTATCATATATTCAACAGTTTTATCTTTTAGTTTTGAATTTTTTTATCTTTAAAATCACCTCTGAAAATTATTAGAACAATGCTAAAAATAATATTGATTTTTTTTTCTTATCCTTCTCCAAAAAAAAAAGGACAACTTGTTAAGTATTATAATAATCGTATTCTTGTTGATTAAAAACACTAAAAATTGTTATTATTTGTCAAAAAATAAATTAATTGTAGTTTAATAGGTAACGTGTTTGTCAACTTTTAATTTGGTGATTTTTTTTCCTGTAATTTAAAATTTAGAATAAGTAATTTTTTTAGACCTTATGGTCAGTTTAGACTTCAATTTAGAAGATATATGTGTTTTTTAAAGACAAAGGGGGTAAGAAAGTCTTTTTGAAGGCAAAAAAACATCCCCACTCGCACTATAAGGCGAGTGAAGCCCACTTGCGTAGATAAGGAGGTATTTTGCCAAGTATTAAATACACAGGGGGTAATTTGCTTATTTACTTTTTACATGGGGGTAATCTGCCAATTTCAGATAACACAGGGGGTAATTTGCCAAAAACCCTAGTTTTTATGTACTTTTTCTATTTAAAAAGTCTATTATACCCTTTAATATGCAAGACATAAAACTCCCTTGTCGTTTGACAACCTGCACGAAACCCCCCATGTGGTTTGAAAATTCTGTAATTCCTTATTATGACTTAACATTATGAATAATAAATATAAACTCGTTTTCTTCCCCTTAATTTAAAACAAAAATATGGTGTTCAAGAATTTGTTTCTGCTATTTTAATATTTTAAAATTCTAAGTTTCATAATAACAAAAGTTTCAATTTAACAAAGTAAATGCTAAAATATTTGATTTCTATCTTGTAAATAAAGATACTGTATACTTAAACAAAAACTGCATATGGATCTTTTTATATTTTAGATTATTAAATAAACGACATTATGCATATATTAATATATGATTTAAATGTCAAAATTATTCCCAAACTAAGCTAAAGGAAAAAAAATGGATATTCTTAACTTTTTTATACTTCAAAATATATAGTTAGTTACAAACTAACTACACCTCTTAATCACCAAAAATGTTTTAGTACTTAATTTGTTGATTGCAGATTTGCAGATATATATCGTTTAACAATAAAATATTTGCGTGAATGCAGTTCTCTTTCTTTCTCTTTTTGCATTTTACTCACGGGTTTATGTATACCGTTTTTGAAAATAATATCTTTATTAAAAGAAAAAAGGTCCAACTTACTTTCAAGTTCATAAATAAGGGTCGGTTGTTTTGCATTGTTATTCTCACTATCTAAACATAGGGTGCTGAAAAAAAGCAACAAAAACCATCAGCAGTGGCCAGTGAACTTTCCCTTCAAAATGATAAGACAACTTAAAAAAACATTATAAACACATACCTTATCAAATCGTAACTTATTCTTAAATTTTAGATTTTAGTTATATATATTTTTTTAACAATTTAAAGTATTAAACCAATGATTTACATACTTTTTGAGAAAAAATGATATAATTGTCTTTTGTCGTTATTCTCACTCTAAAGTTTGGGCAAGAGAGCTACATATTCCTATTTTGGGTAACTTAACTATTTCTTTTTAAAGAAGGGTCATTTGTCAATTTGTTATAACATCTGGAGTAAATTGCCAAAACCTCTACCAAATGTCCTACATGGCATATATATTTATATTTAGAGTACATCACATATATTTTTTTGGTGAAAGAGTACATCACATATATACTTAGAGAGCGGCAGTATGAAATTATATATTTTTTAAAGTAAGAGGTCCAAAGTATATTCATCTTCATAAATAAGGTCGGCTGTTTTGCATTGGTTATTCTAAACATAGGGCGCTGAAAAATGCAACAAATTAAAACCATCAGCTAGCAGTGACCGCCTGCTATGGGTGCCCCATGTTTTCTCAAACTAGCGACAACGTTCGAACTAATTTCCCACTCGCTTTTAATTTTCCAACTACTTCAACACCATGCCTATAAATTCCATTATACACCTCCATCTTTTATGTGATCAAATAAACAAAATTTTCATAATTCTCTTTTCGATCAAATTTAAAAGCTAGAATAATCTCTCGGTAATGGCTTCACTTGTTCTTCTATTGTCCGAGCTACTACGCCACGAAAACCCCGACAACCTTATATCATCGTCATCATCTTTTCCTTCTGCCGCTGTTGCTCCGCCGTATCCCGCCGAATGCAAATATGGGAAAAGACTGGCTACTAAATGTAATATGTATGGCCAGGATCTATTACAAGAAGAGACACCCAGGGTCTGTGTTGACTTAGTTTGGCCATAGATTTTTTTATTTTTATTTTTCATTACAGCATTTTTATACTTATTAAGGCGGCTATTGTTGCTAATGCCTATTTTCGCGGTTGTTTTAGGCATACTCTATCTATGTACGATAAGATACACTTCCCGTACTACTTATGTAGTCATACAAAAGGTAGGATAGATCAATTTTTTTGATTTAAGTTTATTGATATTGATTTTCTTGCTACAACTGTGTGATTACTCTTGATTGGTAGTTTATTTCACTATAAGTTTATAAAACACTTGAAACTTTTGATAGTATAATATATATGGGTGTGTATGGTTGCATGGATGGGATTGGGGGTGATAAAATGTGGGGTGGATGGATTATGCTAGATTATTAATAGGAGTGCTTGTGCTTGTGTTTGGTTGGGGGTGAAATATTATCTGAACATATGACAATTTGACCACTATGCCCTTTCATACAATTTTGTTTCTTGCTCTTTTTTGTTACTCATAACATCAATTTTTATCTACAGAATATATATTCATTATTATTTAACTAAGGTCATTAAGAATCTTGTACTTTTTTGTTTATTAAAAGTAATTAAAACGTATAAATTACTTTATAGTTTGTGATACAATTTTGATGTTTTTATAGGATTTATTTGACATTTCTAAGTTAGTTAGGTACTTTTAAAATATTAGGTTACACTGATTTTTAAACTATGATAAAAAGACCACTCTGCCCTTTAGCAATTTTTTGTCTTGGTATACAATCTTCCTTTCAAACTTTCACAATATTTGTTAATTAAAGTCATTAAAAATTATATTTTACCATCCAATTTCCTAGAAATAGTCTAAGATGTATGGATTTGTACGTTATTGTGTTTATTAATAAGTAATTATACTAAGTTAACTTATTCAACCTCATATGTATATAACAAATGACAAAATATTGAAAGAAAGAATTACGCCATTAGATTTTTCTGAAAATAAATCATGCAAATTAATTAGAAGTTTTTTATTCAACTTACTAATTATTCCCCTCTGCCTTCGGCCATTCACCTTGAAACTTCAACGTAAAATCCAGATTCAAAAAACTACAGTACAATTTATATATTAATCTTGAGAAACTTAGTCATGGAAACAAGAAAAACTAAATGTGCAGACAGGTAAAACAATTCTGTTAGATTTTAAAGTCAATTATTTTTTACTTTTTAAACAATGAGTCGTGTTACCTAGTCTAGATACGTAAAGAGACAGTAAAAATAAAGACGCAGGATTTAACGTGGTTTGAACTCCCGTCCTACATCCACGAGGCTTTCGCCCAGAATTCAAACCTCTTTCACTGATTAAAAGCTATTTACAACTACAAGCAAGCTTTAATCTAACACTCAGACTCCCTCTAGTGCTTCGACACCTATAGCAACACTTTTATCGCTACTCCGTTTGAACCCGTAAGACCGAACTCCTGTCGATCTTCTTATGAGCAAACCTTCAAGCGGCTAAAGCACCTACGCACATGATCCCTCTTGCTAGTGCAATCCTTTCCCGTTGAACTCCCTTCAACTCTCGTTGGTTTGAACACGTGCGGTGAAGTATCCCACTTCTTTTTACCCGAAGTATCCCACTTCTTCGTTTGGCACTAATAAAAACTAAGGAATATAAAAACGAGAACACCTTACAATGTGTATGAATTAAATCGTGTGTTCTAAGTTCTAAAACCTAGTTCTTCTGCTATTTATAGGATAGCCTTCCTTAGAAGATAAGCCTTGATCTTGAAGTCTTCCACTCCAGTCGCGACTCGAATCTTCCCAAATATCCGGAATCTTTCCTTATGTTGATCTCTTCGTTATCTTCATAATCTGCACACAAGGAAACAACAAATTCTTCCAATAGGAAGCTTTTTAGACCGGATAAAAATAAGAAAGAATAAAGATTTAGTTTTCGTAAGATAAACAAGATAATTCCTAAATCTTATTCTATTCTATCATAAGTTACCAAGTTACCGAATATTCCTAATCATATGGAATTCTATTTCCATGAAAACTCTAAGGAATTGTAAGGTAACTAAAATACATGCAATTTTCCATAAATAAATATTTCCAAAACTTGTAAATTAAAACCGTACGGACTCATGGTCCTAACATTCTCCCCCAATTGACTAGTTTTGACAAAATACTTTAAGCCCAGGAAAATTCCATGTATGCTGCAAAAGATTGTTAGTCGAAAAACATATAAACAATGAATGAACATAAACAAACTAGCAGCAGATCTCCCCCAATCACTTTGCTCCCCCAGTCTTCCAGCTAGCCTCTAAATACTCCCCCATTTTGCCATAACCAGTCAAGACAGGTCTGCCGACAGGACAAGAGACACTAGAAGCAACACCAGAAGGAGAAGAGCGTAGAGAGAGATTGTAATGCATAGAGACTCATCACACTGCAAAAATATTTTGCGGTAAAAACTGCCATATATAAGCGAATTGCGTGAAGGAGACAAAGATACGAATAGAATCAAAAGAAATGCACTACTTAATAAAAACCAAATAGAAAACTCAGCAAGTGCCACACGACTTACCGAGAACCTGATTTACCTGGTTTGTGTGTTTGGAAGAACACCCTGTCATGACAGCTTCAACAACTCGTTCACAAACAGTCTGCCCGAAGTTTTCTCATTTACCAGATAATCACAAAACAATGTGTGCTTTAAATTCTCAAGTAAGATATATGATGAAGAAGAAGAGAATTTGAAAGAGGCAACAATTGTAACAAGATATATCTCTTTTCAAACTAGACAATTGAACCTTAACACACATATTTGAGCCTTTTGTAAGGAGGTAGCTTTCGCTCATGGACTTTATATAGAATATGGTAGCTCTTTTTCAATGATTGACGACCGTGAGATAAGAATTGAAAGCTTTCACACATATTCATTCAGTTTAGGCAACTTTTTTCTCCTTTCATTTTTCTTTTGAAGCACATGAATCTTTTCGGCTCATATTCTCTTTTCTTTTTCTTTTCAAGCTCTTTTGCGCACTCAAACATCTCTTTTTATGCTCAAAACTTCTGTTTTTGATGTGTGAGGTAACAAAAGTGGATTTTAATCCAAGTCAAAGAGAATAAACAAAAAAAAAAAACAAAATTGCCTGTTGCAAAATTCTTCGATTTCACATATTTAACTGGGGAATGGAGTTCTGATCAGATCAAGCTCCGGAACAAACTGCTGTGATAAGTCTTCAGTACGAGTCATGACAGTTAGTTTGACAGTAAACAAAAACATCCCAGTTAAATCAGGCAAAACGACAGGTTTAGTGAAGGCAAATGCCGAGAGACTTTCTGAGGGTCTCAAAGCGTTGTGAGTCAAGTGCCTTTGTGAAATATCCGCAAACTGTCTCTCTGTCGCGACATGCTTGATAACTACAGTTTTAGATTCTACCAATTCACGAATGAAGTGATGTCTTATATCCATATGCTTTGTGCGTGAATGTTGAACATGATTTTTAGCTATGTTAATAGCACTAGTATTGTCACAAAACATAAGTAACTCTTCATGAATGATACCATAGCCTTTTAGCATTTGTTGTATCCAAATGAGTTGAGAGCAACAACTACTAGCAAAAATATACTCGGCTTCAGCAGTGGAGAGTGATATCGAGTTTTGTTTCTTACTGTACCATGATACTAGGTTATTTCCTACATAAAAACAACCTCCAGTGGTGCTTTTTCTATCATCAGCACATCCAGCCCAGTCTGCATCACTGTAACCTGCAAGATTTGAATTAGTATCAAAAGTGTAGCTAAGACCATAATCTACTATACCCTTCACATATCGGATGATTCGTTTTACGGCACGGAGATGTGATTCTTTTGGATTTGCTTGATAACGGGCACACACACCAACACTAAAACATATGTCAGGGCGACTGGTTGTCAAGTAAAGTAGACTTCCTGTCATGCTTCGATAGAGGCTGGGATCTATGGAGCTTCCTTCTACATCGACTGACAACTTGTCATTCGTTCCCATCGGAGTTCTCATCGGTTTAGCAGTTTCAAGGCCAAATTTCTTTACGAGATTCCTTGCGTACTTGGATTGAGAGATGAACAACCCATCGGTTCCTTGTTTAACCTGCAAACCAAGAAAATAAGTCAATTCACCTACCATGCTCATTTCGAATTCTTTTTGCATTAAGGTAGTGAATTCGTGCAATTGACTTTTAGAGGTAGAACCAAACACAATATCGTCAACATAAATCTGTGCTATCACCATATGAGTCGCGACAGGTTTGACAAACAGTGTTTTATCAACCCCTCCCCTTGAATACCCATTCTCTATGAGATATACTGTAAGTCTTTCATACCAAGCACGAGGTGCTTGTTTCAATCCATACAGAGCTTTTCTAAGTTTAAAAACATGAGAAGGATTATGGGGATCAGCAAAACCTTTAGGTTGCTCTACAAAAACTTCCTCATTAAGGAAACCATTTAGGAGAGCACTTTTAACATCCATTTGAAATAATTTGAATCTAAGAACACAAGCAATGGACAAGAAAAGGCGGATAGACTCAAGTCTAGCCACATGAGCAAATGTTTCATCAGAATCAACACGCTCAACTTGAGTGTATCCCTGAGCAACCAATCTTGCTTTATTTCTCACAATGTTACCAGATTCATCAGTTTTGTTCTTGAAAATCCACTTTGTTCCAATAACATTTGCGTTAGATGGTCGAGGAAAAAGTTCCCAAACATTGTGTCTGGTAAACTGTTCAAGTTCATCTTGCATTGCTTCAATCCATGCGTCATCAAGAAGAGCTTCTTTGATGTTCTTTGGTTCAATTTGTGATGTAAAGCATGCAAACTGCACCATCTTATCATACCTGCGTCGTGGCAAGTCACGAGTGTGAATACCTTCAGTCAAATCACCTATGATAGAATCAGCAGGATGATTCTCTTTGATCCTTGACGAAGGACCTGTCGAGACTGGCTCGTGAGACTGAACAGTTTCTGGGAAATCTTGATGGTTTGGTGACTCTGGTAGATTTTCAGTATCATCAGGTGTCGCGACTTGAGGTACGACTGGTACTTGACTGATGTCATCATCACTGGTATTATAATGATCTCCTGTAAATGAGAGAATTTCGTTTTCCTGTGATGTGTCAGAATAATCCCTAGAATCATCAAATTCGACGTTAGACGATTCAATAAGAGTTTGAGTTCTCAAGTTTAAAACTCTATAAGCACGACTGTTATCAGAATACTCCAGAAAGATGCCTAGATCGCTTTTGGATCGGAACTTACTTAGATTTTCTCGATCTTTAAGTATAAAACAAGTGCATCCAAACACATGAAAGAAATTGACATTTGGTTTCTTACCTTTCCATACCTCATATGAGGTCATAGATGTACCTGGACGAAGATAAGTGCGATTGATAATGAAACATGCTGTGTTAACCGCTTCTGCCCAATGTTGCATAGGGAGTCTCTTGGAGTTGAGCATGACTCATGCCATCTCAAGCAGCGTTCTGTTCTTCCTCTCGACAACACCATTTTGTTGTGGTGTTTTAGGTGCTGAAAACTCATGAGCAATTCCATACTTCTCACAGAACTTAGAAAATGATGAATTCTCAAATTCCTTACCATGATCACTTCTAATCCTTTTAATTTTTGAGATCCTTTTCATTCATCAATTTCACACTCAATACTTGAAACACTTCAAAAGTTTCAGATTCTTCTTTTAAGAATTTTACCCATGTAAATCTTGAAAAATCATCAACACAATTAAAGATGTACCTTTTTCCTCCTGTACTCTCTGTCTGGACTGGTCCAACAAGATCCATGTGAAGAAGTTCCAATACTTGTGAAGTAAGTGAGTGATGGCCTGTTGGATGATTTCCTCTCTTTTGTTTTCCACGAAGACAAAGTTCACACTTTCCAGAAGGCTTTGAACCGAATTCAGGGAGACCTCGTACAGCCTTTCTTCTTCCTAGTTTGATGAGCAACTTGTAATTCACATGTCCCATCTTCTGGTGCCAGAGATCAGTTTGATTTGCATTAGTAAAGAAACAGGTGAGTTGATCAGAGGAATTTTGAGACTTAGTCAGAGTATAACAATTTTCTGCAGTGCGTTTTCTTGTAAGGACACACATATCATGTTCATTAACCACTCGACAATCTCCTTTTGAGAAGTTCACATAAAGGTCCTGATCACACAATTGACTAATGCTAATCAAATTTTGCTTCAACCTGATGACATGGTAGACATTGCGAAGCTTTGGAAACCCTTAGATGTTGAGTGTTCCTCTAGCCACTATTTGACCCTTTTTACCATCTCCAAACATGACCGTTCCCCTTGGATCAGCAACATAGTTTGTTAGAATGTCTTTGTTCCCTGTCATGTGTCTTGAGCAAGCACTATCAAAGTACCAACAATAAGGTGAACTGTTTTCCACAGAAGAGAAAGCATTAGAAACAACAGATGAATAGGCATAAGCAACATTATGATATCCTGAATTAGGCAGTGGGTTAAATCGTTCCACCCATTTTTGCTTTGTCTGTTTCTCCTTTGTTACAGCTGTCTATTTCACTGGATTCCTATGAGTCGTCTGACCGGTCGCGACTCCCTTCTTAACTCTTCGTGAAATATTAGAATTAGATGGTACGTTCCAGTATTGATAACAGTATGGTCGTATATGCCCTGCTATTCCACAGTTGTGACACACTGGAGTGAACCTGCGATCAGAAAATGAAGACTGTGAGAAATTTGAGATTTTTGACTTCTAAGATTTCTTACCAGTCTGTTGATGTGTTTTTCCCATTGTAAAACCAAGACCAGTACGATCGTTTTTCAGTTTCTGATGTTCCAAAACATGATCTAATGTCTTTGTCCCAAAGCTAAGTAGTTTCACATTTTTTCGAACTGAGACAAGCTCTGTCTGAACATCTTGGTGCAACTGTTCAAACATGTTAGCTGTTTCTTTTGCTCCTTCAACAGCAATTTTGAGAGCTTTTGACTTTCCTTTTTAGATCAGAGTTTTGATTTTGCACATCGAGTAGTTTTTGCTCCAGTGCTGCTGTGTCGTGTACACTGTCTCGACTAGCTTCCTTCAGTTTCTTATTCAGCTCAGCATTTTTCATGGTTTCTACTTTCCATTTGCCATAAGAATAAGAAAATTTCTTCTGAGGGTTCCCAGGTCGATGTCCTCATAGTCACTTTCATCATCGTTATACAAGTCGTCCTGGCAAGCCGTGACAGTCGTAGAATCTTGACTAATGACTGAAGTGAAAGCAATATTCGCTTTTTCTTCAGGTTCTTCCTTGTTGATATCAGATTCCCCATCACTCCAGGTGGCCACCATCGCTTTATCTTTGTCTTTGTTCTTTGGAAGAAGATTTCCACAATCAGCTTGAGCATGCCCAAAACCTTGACATTCTCTGCATTGAACACCTTTTCCCTTTCTTTTGATACTAAGATCATTAGCAGCGAAGAATTTAAATCAGAGTCAGGGATTTTTGTGTTCTTACCTTTATTCTTCCATGAATTTCGTATTCCTCTGGTAAGATAGGCGATGGCATTCTCTAAGTCCTCCTTCTCTTCATCTTGAGAACTATCTTCAACATTAGCTTTCAGCGCGACTCCTCCTTGAGTAGTACCATTCATATTTTTCTTTATCTCAAACACGACAAGAGCTCCCATTAACTCTTAAAGAGGTAAATTTTCAACATCTCTTGCTTCTTCAATGGCTTCGATTTTCATGTCGAATCTAGCCGGTAAGGATCTCAAGGTTTTCTGAACAAGCTTTGCATCGTTATAGTCATCACCAAGAAGAAAACCTTCGTTTGCAATGTCTCGGAGTTTTGCATTGAATTGTGCAATGGTTTCATGCTCCTCCATCTTGAGTTCTTCAAATCGAGTACCAAGGATTTGTCTCTTTGATCGTTTGACCGATGGAGTTCCTTCATGAGCAATTTGAAGTGTGTTCCATGCATCTTTAGCAGACTCACATGAAGATATGAGTTTATATTGATTAAGGTCGACTCCATTCAAGATTGCATTTAGTGCAATGGAGTTATGACTTGCTTCAAGTCCTCTGCATCCGTCCAGTCAAGTTCATCTTTGGATTTTCCATCCTCTCCTTTTGGTGGGGTCCATCATTTGAGAATGCCTTTCCAAGCCTTCTGATTCTCTCGTTTGATGAAGGCTTTCATCCGAACTTTCCAATATGAGTAGTTAAACTCATTAAGAAGCGGCGGTTTTGATGCAGACGTCCCCTCAACGTTTTGTGCCATCTACAAGATCAAAAAACTACAGGATCTTTCACCAAAACGGTGTTAAGCTCTTCATGCCAATTGTTAGATCTTAAAGTCAATTATTTTTACTTTTTAAACAATGAGTCGTGTTACCTAGTCTAGACACGTAAAGAGACAGTAAAAATAAAGACGCAGGATTTAACGTGGTTCGGACTCCCGTCCTACATCCACGAGGCTTTCGAACAGAATTCAAACCTCTTTCACTGATCAAAAGCTGTTTACAACTACAGGCAAGCTTTAATCTAACACTCAGACTCCCTCTAGTGCTTCGACACCTATAGCAACACTTTTATCGCTACTCCGTTTGAACCCGTAAGACCGAACTCCTGTCGATCTTCTTATGAGCAAACCTTCAAGCGGCTAAAGCACCTACGCACAGAATCCCTCTTGCTAGTGCAATCCTTTCCCGTTGAACTCCCTTCAACTCTCGTTGGGTTGAACACGTGCGGTGAAGTATCCCACTTCTTTTTACCCGAAGTATCCCACTTCTTCGTTCGGCACTAATAAAAACTAAGTAATATAAAAACGAGAACACCTTACAATGTGTATGAATTAAATCGTGTGTTCTAAGTTCTAAAACCTAGTTCTTCTGCTATTTATAGGATAGCCTTCCTTAGAAGATAAGCATTGATCTTGAAGTCTTCCACTCCATTCGCGACTCGAATCTTCCTAAATATCCGGAATCTTTCCTTATGTTGATTTCTTCGTGATCTTCATAATCTGCACACAAGGAAACAACAAATTCTTCCAATAGGAAGCTTGTTAGACCAGATAAAAATAAGAA
Organism: Misopates orontium; assembly: GCA_946800315.1. Lineage (NCBI taxonomy): Eukaryota > Viridiplantae > Streptophyta > Magnoliopsida > Lamiales > Plantaginaceae > Misopates > Misopates orontium. The sequence continues at coordinate 4,779,288 of OX326951.1, forward strand.
AGAATAAAGATTTAGTTTCCGTAAGATAAACAAGATAATTCCTAAATCTTATTCTATTCTATCATAAGTTACCAAGTTACCGAATATTCCTAATCATATGGAATTCTATTTCCATGCAAACTCTAAGGAATTATAAGGTAACTAAAATACATGCAATTTTCCATAAATAAATATTTCCAAAACTTGTAAATTAAAACCGTACGGACTCATGGTCCTAACAAATTCTTTGACTCTTTTGTTCACTTTCTCGCCGCCGTACGCAACAGCTACCCTTCAGCGATGAAAGTCAGAGATTAAAAGAATTAAACGTCAAGCAAGGAAATGCAAGAGAAATATGCGTTCTGTGTGAAATAGTTAGTTAAAAGTGACAAGGGTATAGTATTATCATCCTTGAAATTAATTTTTGTGGGCAAAGCTGGAATTTTGTCCTCAATCAGAGTTACTGTAGAAGCAGCACTTTCAATCCGAGGGGAGGGTAGAGGATTATATTACTGATTTTGTACCGGGTCAGCATGTTTGTGTATGGAGGACCCTGTAATAAAGCATTGCAACCAAATGTGATATTTCTACTGTGCAGCCCATATAAAAATCCTTGTAATAGGGGCCTAATAGGAAATTAATTGACGGCTTTTTGTCGGAAATTTCTTAGTATTTAGCTAAGAAAGTAATGGTCGCATATATAGTTTTTCTGTGAGGAAGATTGAATGGAATACAAATCATCTGAATATTTTGATTGATGCTAGCTAATTAATGGAGGGACTCATCAATACCATAAAGTCAACTCAACTAGTACCTTTTGTGTAATTACCATAATTTAAGAACAAATGTTCAGATATTTAGTTAATCCAGCTAATTGTAAAGATTAGACCTCCTCATATTTCGCTGGGAACTCACTAATATACAGAAGCCCAGAAGATAAGATTAGACCCCCTCATATTTCGCTGGGAACTCACTAATATAGTGAAGCCCAGAAGATCTCCTAAGCAATGTGGGATAGTTTCAAGACGTTCCATCACGTGTAGGCTAGAATGAGCGTCGGATCTTAACACGTGGGTTTTAGGCAAGCCTAACATTGACTTGGGCAGAAGTGGCTTTGATACCATATAAAGATTAGGCCCCCTCATATTCCCACCTAAAAGGCCTTATTAGAGGGTGAGGGGGAACTCACTATTATACAGAGGCCCAGAAGAGTCCCAAGCAATGTGGGATAGTTTCAAGACTAATTGCGACAAGAACAATTAGTAATTCACTTATATAACAAAAAAAAGAAAATTCTCATATTAATTGGAAGAGGAGGAAAGAGGCATACATCATTGCAATAAGTCAGACTACATATCAACTTGCAGCAATACATTGATTTATGAACGTTGTGATGCGTAGACGGTTCTCTATTTCTGTTTCATAGTTTTGTGTATCCACTATTTCGTAATCTCTTTTGATTTCAATATAAGTGATACATCAGAGAGGTTAAGTAATGAATCTCTCCATTGAGTATCTATCAAAATATTTAGATGAAGGCGGTTTTGATGATTTGTATGCCAATCCATCGCATCCAAGAACCAATCCTCACAGTTATTTAGCTGTTCTCTGTTATGTAATCAAATATCGCTCCCATTCAATCAATGATTTATTTAGGCGATTAAATGATTTGGCAGCTGGTGCATTAGCTGATGGGTGGTTCGTTACAGATCGGCAAAAAAATGCAGAGATATATGTATTGCTTTCGAACTCTTTCGTGCCACAAGTGAAGGAGATTTTCAAAGTCCAAAAGGTGGAGCAGTTGTTGAACATTGACAAAGGCGATTTACCACCCAAAGAAAATGAATTTTTAGCAGGTTTCTTGGATTTCTTGCTTCAAATATTGAATTCTGAAGCAGATATGAATCAGAATAACGAACAGCGGTATGCCATCCTTCAGAGAGAACTAACGTTTCTTCTTACTTTTCTTGGAGATGTACCGTTTCAGCTCACTGATCTTGATGAAGTAAAGGATATCTTGAAAGAATTTGAAATCATGGCGAATGAAGCAGGATGTTTAATCTATTCTTGTATTTTTCCAATTCCTCGGATGAAGGGCAGCAGATTTAAGGCCCAACAACGATCGCTTTTGAAAAAGGTTGGCCTCGAATGCAATGATCAAAGAGCATTGCAGCAGATTGCAAGAGCTTCCCATATGTAAAACTCCAAGGACTGATGCGGTAGATTCACTCTTCATCGTTCATTCTCTTATTGCAGATCTTGAAAACTTGTTAAACGGTCGATTTGACTTGCATATTGATGATGACATCACGGATCAAGTAAAAGTTGTTTGTGAGGAGCTAACATCCTCAGGTGCTCTCCTCAAGGATATTGAACTTGCACACCCCACAAATATAGATGAGGTGAAAGAATCTTACGTTGAAATTAGAGATGTGGCATATGAAGCTGAATATATTGTCAATTTACATGTGGTTGGAATGTTCCTCTTTGGTACATACGTCTCAGGCTCCATGCTATTATCCGAAAGATTAAGGTTATTGGGATAAGACTTCGTGAAACTCAGAAGATTTATGATTGTACGTAGGTATAGTATTGAATCTCTCTAAGTATTATAGGGGAGAACAGTGGAGGAGCCACGTTGAGGGCTCACCCGGGTTGTAGCCCGGGGGTGAGTTTGTCTGAATTTTAGCTATTAGTATTCTTAAATATACCTTTCTTTTTGGTAATTAGTCTTAAATATACCTGTACCTATTAAAGTCCTCAACATTAATACTTCATGGGCTAAATTTATTACTGTTCAACAGCCAAATTAGACGTTGAAACTCTTACCATCCATATTGAAATACCAGTACACCGCCTTTTAGAATTTAACAATTTAGATTTGTGTTTGGCCCAAGATAATTGGTATAGGAAAATCATAATAGCTTTGGGATCATATAAAATTAATGTATATAGTAATAAGGTTAGTTATCACATTAGTAAATTACAAGAATTTTAAATGTTCATATTTTATTATTCAGATATATTTTTTTTATATTACGCTTATTATATAGTACTTCAAACTTTTTGAATTAAGAGTACAAAATTAGTTGTGTCGTTTGCTACGCTACCTCTTCTAAGTTAGTCCAGGGTGAAAAAAATTCCTGGCTCCGCCCCTGGGGGAGAAGTATCATACCAAAGGGCTCAACCAAATTCTCAAGCTGATAATCTAGTAATAGGCTTTGAGGATAACAAAATCAAAATTCTCGGTGATCTGATTGGAGGATCGAAAAAACTCAAAATCATTTCCATAGTTGGTATGCCAGGACTTGGTAAGACAACTATTGCGAATAAACTCTATAATGATCAATCAATTCATGATCACTTTGATCTACGAGCATGGTGTGTAGTTTCTCAAACATATCAGATGAGAAATGTCTTGATTGACATTTTGATGAGTATGGGGAGAAAGCCAGGAGAGGACAAAATCTCGAAAATGCAAGATAAAGATTTGGGTTTAAAGATCTACCAAAGGCTGAACGGGTATAGATATCTTCTTATGATTGATGATGTTTGGCATTCAAACACGTGAGATGATTTAAGTAGATATTTCCCAGATGATAAAAATAAAAGCAGGTAATGTTAACTAGTCGTATTAAAGATACGGCTCCCAAAAATAGTATTTTTCACACAGTTCCTTTCTTGTCGGACGTTCAATGTTGGGATATATTAGTGAAGAAGGTGTTTCATGGAGAACCTTGTCCGCTACGATTATTAGATATTTGAAAGTCAGTAGCAGCAAAATACAATGGATTACCTCTTGCAATGATAGTTATTGCGGGAAGATTAGGAGTTTTGGAGAAGAAATAAAGTGCTTGGATAAAAGTTGAAAGAAATTTAGACTCGTAGCTAATGGCAGATGAAAGAAAATGCATGAAAATATTAGAGCTTAGTTACGAACATTTGCCGAACCATATGAAACTATGTTTTCTTTATTTGGGAGTGTTTCCGGAAGACGCAATAATCCCAACAAGAAAATTAATGCGGTTATTGATTGTTGAAGGGTTTTTTTTTTTTTTTTTTTGTTAAATGATTGTTGAAGGGTTCATAAAGGAAAAAGAAGAGCAAAGCCCTGTTACAAATTGAAGGTAGAAGATCTGATGGTGGGATCAGAGTATGTAGCATGTGTTGGATATTGGATATCCTTGTGTGTGTAGTTGTGAGCAATTGTCTCACATGGAAAGAAAATGAGTTCTTGAATTGTTTAACTAGAGTTGGACTTCAAGAGAGTTAATTCTAGAATGGCTATTGTGTATTGGGCTAGGTGCATTTGGACTTTGATATATATATATATATATTTATATTATAAGTCTATGATGGGCACTTGGGCACTTGGGGCACCTTGGGGCCTTAGTAAAATTCAAGAGTTATATATTTATTTTTTCGGATTTTATTTTTTGATTATATAAATCTGGAAAATTAAATACGAAGAGTTACAACTCATGTAAAAGTCGCAACCCCTGTAAAGGGACAAAGCTATCTGTAGGAACATGTCGATTCAGTAGGAACTTTTTGTGTTCTATAAATTAAATTGAATCAGACTTGTTTTTACTCACTTAGCATTTTTTACATTTTCTGCATCTTATAGAATTTCCTAAACCTTGTTTTATCTTGGGGACTTACTTTCTAAACGAAGTGTGAAAATATTGTCTTTAGGAAAGTGATAAATTCACGCCTCAAGGATTCAGTACAAAAGAAAAATATTCTGTCTTCCATATTATTATTATAAAGTTCCAGATTTTCAATCTAAAGACAATACTTCAATGGAGGCAGAAAAGAATCCTTTCAAAGTCCAGTTCCATGAAAATGAAATAATCAAACTGGACAGATTCGATGGAACAAACAATCCCCGTTGGCAAGACCGCATGACTTGGCTTCTCACATCGCTGAACCTGTTCTACATTCTGGACCCGAAGTTGCAGAAAATTCCAGAAGTGGATTCCAGTCGCACTGATGCGGAAAATGTAAAGTCCATAACTGATCAAGCAAAACGTGACACAGATGAGATGCTATGCAGGGGCAACATCCTGAATTCCTTGACAAGTAAGTTGTACGATGTTTACAGAAATTATAAGACACTGAAGGAAGTTTGGGATGCACTTGAAACTAAGTACAAAAACTTGAAGAGAGGCACTAATAGATTCCTTGCATTGAAATACTTTGAATTTAATTTTGCTGATAACATGCCTGTGATGGACCAAGTCCGAGAGTTAGAATTTCTTGTTTCACAAATGAATGAATTGCAAATTCGTATTCCTGATGCATTACAAGTAGGGGCTATACTGTCTAAACTCCCCTCATCATGGAATGACTATAGAAGGAAAATTCTGCATTCTTCAGAAACCTATTCTATAGAGCAATTCATTACACACATGCAGATTGAGTGTGAAAACAGGAACATGGATAATTTACTTTTAAGTTCTAAAGTGAACCAAGTTACTGCTGCTCCAAATAATGGAAATTCGTCTACTGGTGGCACTCCAAATAATCTGAAAATGCAGAACAAGAATTTCAAGAAGAATAAAGCCAACAATATTAAGAAGAATCGCACCTGCCATCATTGTGGTAAGAAGGGACACTACATAAAAGAGTGCAGATTCAGAAACAACATGAATAAGAATGATGGTGCTCCTAACTCGGGTAATAACAAGGCTAATGTGGTTGAAGCAGAAAATAAAGAGTTTGTGGCAATGATCACAGAACTTCACATGGCAACTGTCGGTGTGACTAAAGATTGGTGGCTGGACTCCGGTGCTACCATTCATGTTTGCAACAACAAGTCTCTGTTCAAAACATACAACGAAATGAAGGATCCTGAGCAAGTGCTCATGGGTAATCATGATGCTGCGAATGTCTTAGGCAAGGGAAGTGTGGAAATAAATTTCACTTCGGGGAAGAAGCTTACCCTTTTGAATGTCCTTCATGTACCCGATCCTAGGAAGAATTTAATTTCTGCAAATTTGTTGTGTAAGAGTGGTTTTAAAATTGTCCTTGAATCGGACAAAGCTATTGTAACCAAAGCTGGAGTATTTGTTGGAAAAGGATACTCTAGTGAAGGCATGTTTAAACTATCAATTAATGAAATAAGTCCTATTGCTTATGTTGTTGATTGTTCATCTTCTTTATGGCATGCTAGACTAGGCCATTTAAATTATAATTATTTTGAATGTATGTTAAAGAATAATTATATTACATATAAAGATGATCATGATAAAAAATGTGAAACTTGTGTTGAAGCCAAAATGACAAAGAAACCTTTTTCAAAAGTAGAAAGAAGTTCAAAATTATTAGAACTTGTGTATTCTGATATATGTGAATTAAATGGTCAATTAACAAGAGGTGGAAAGAGATATTTTATCACTTTCATTGACGATTATTCTAGATATACCTATGTATACTTAATGAAAACCAAGGATGAAGCGTTTGATAGATTTAAAGACTTTAAGTCTGTTGTTAAAAATCAAAAAGAGAAAAAGATCAAAATGCTTCGTAGTGACAAGGGTGGGGAATATTTTTCAGATTCTTTTAATTTATTTTGTGAGAATCGTCGAATTATTCATCAAAGAACTGCACCATATAGTCCTCAACAAAATGGACTAGCGGAAAGAAAAAATAGATCCTTGGTAGAAATGGTTAATTCCATGCTAACGAATGCAAAGTTGCCTTTCTCACTTTGGGGTGAAGCCTTGTTGACGGCATGTCAAATTTATAATAGAGTTCCATTTAAGAAAATTAAATCTTCACCTTATGAACTTTGGAACAATGGTAGAATGCCTAACTTGAGTTATTTTAAAGTGTGGGGGTGTATTTCTTTTTATAAAGTTACAGATCCTCACAAGTCAAAGTTAGGACCAAGAGGAATTAAAGGTGTTTTTGTTGGCTATGCACAAAATTCTAAAGCATATAGAGTATTGGACTTGAGCTCAAATGTCATTATTGAATCTATTCATGTTGAATTTATTGAAAATAAATTTATTCATGATTCTGTGCCATCTCAAAATAGAAATCAAATGCAACAACAAGTTGCATCAAATGGAATAAATGTGGTGGTCGGTGAGAAAAGAAAAGAAATAGATGAACCTATAGAACCAAGAAGAAGTCAAAGAATGAGAAAAGATAAATTCTTGGATTCTGATTTTATCTCACCAGATTCCATTGCCTTTCTTGTTGAAGGTGATAGAACCAAAGTCTTGAACAAAACACCTATCGTATTAAATTTGGAAAGTGACCCTAATACCTATGATGAAGCAATGGCTTCAAGAGACGCTCCTTTTTGGAAAGAAGATGTCAATGATGAAATGGACTCTATAATGTCCAATGGTACTTGGGTCTTAGTTAATTTTACCATCCGATTATAAGCCAATTGGATGTAAATGGGTGTTTAGACGAAAATATAGAAGTGATGGTTCTGTACAAACCTTCAAAGCTCGTTTAGTAGCTAAAGGTTTTTCACAAAGAGAAGGCATAGATTATTTTGATACATATGCACCTATTGCAAGAACAACATCCATTAGAACATTATTTGCTTTGGCATCAATTCATAAATTATGTGTGCATCAAATGGATGTTAAAACAACATTTTTAAATGATGATTTAAGTGAAGAGGTGTATATGAAGCAACTTGAAGGTTTTGTCCTTCCAGGAAATGAATCAAAAGTTTGTAAGCTAGTCAAGTCATTATATGGCTTGAAACAAGCTCCAAAACAGTGGCATAAGAAATTTGATGCAGTAATCCTATCAAATGGTTTTAGACACAATAGTGCTGATAAGTGCATTTATTATAAAGTAAAAAATGAGTATGGAGTGATACTGTGCTTATATGTTGATGATATGCTAATTTTTAGTACGAATATCAAAGGCATTGAAGATACCAAAAAATATCTAACTTCAAATTTTCAAATGAAAGATCTTGAAGAAGTGGATACCATGTTAGGTATTAAAGTAAAGAAGCATGACAAAGGTTATTCCTTAAGTCAAACCCATTATATTGAGAAAATGCTTGATAAGTTTCAATATCTTGGTATAAAAGAGGCAAACACTCCATTTGTCTCTAGTTTGAAACAAGTTGAAAACAATGGAAGGATTATTGCACAATTAGATTATGCTAGTGCCATTGGCAACCTTATGTATGCAATGCATTGCACAAGGCCTGACATAGCATATGTTGTGTGTATGAAGGCGAGATTTACAAGTAAACCTAGCACGGCTCATTGGAAAGCTATTCGTAGAATATTCGGATATTTAAGGAAAACAAGAGAATTAAGTCTTGTTTATAATGACTATCCAGCTGTGCTAGAAGGGTATTGTGATTCAAGTTGGTTGACAAGTAGTAGTGAAAGTAAATCCACATCAGGATGTATTTTTACTTTAGGTGGTGGGGCTATAAGTTGGGCCTCTAAAAAGCAAACTTGCATTGCACATTCAACTATGGAATTCGAATTTATTGCACTTGCTGCAGCGGGCAAAGAAACAGAATGGTTGCAAGATATATTGATGGATATTAGGTTATAGCCAAAACCTACGGTAGCCACTTCTTTGTACTGTGATAATGAAGCAACAATGTCTCGTGCGTATAGTGATATATACAATGGAAAGTCTAGACATATGAGCATAAATATTCATATATTCGTGAATTGATATCCAATGGGGTGATCACGAGAATATTTGTGAAGTCCGGTGACAACTTAGCTAATCCTCTCACTAAACCACTTACAAGAGAGCTAGTGAAGAGTACAACTAAAGGTATGGGACTTAAAGTACTAAATTTAAGCACCAGTGATGGCAACCCAACTTTAAATCAGTAACCTCTGATTCTAAAGTTCAAAGGGTACAAACAAGTCATATCTATAAAAATACCCCATTTTTCACAGATTAAATTTCATGATTATATTAGTGATTAACATTTTTATGATAATTATTGCATAATAAGTAATAGATTACAAAGTAATTTGATTAAAATTAGTTAGTTAAGTTTAGGTAAATCGTGATTATATATGTATACTCATTTTATTAGCAGTAATTAGGAGAATTCATTTCATGATTCTCTTGGTAAAAATGAGGGAATATCGTTATAAAAAATAGGAAAAGTTAAGAAAAATTATGATATTTAGGAGAAAATGAAATTTTAGCAAAAAATAGCTAGAATAAATATGTAGTACAATTAAATTTTATGGTTATATTAGTAATCAATACTTTTATGATGATTATTGCATAATAAGTAATAAAGTAATAAATTATAATGTAATTTGATTAAAATTCGTTATTAGGCCACTACTGCTTTAAAGTTTGTGGAGTCAGAAAAATCTGTCACCAGCATGGTGACAGATTTTTTTCACCCCACAAAAGCACAATCCATGTTATATCAATAGTGACAGAGTTTTGGACCCAATTGAAGGCACAATCCATGTGATTCAATGGGGTCAAAAAAATCTCTCCCCACAAATTCATATCTATAAAAATACCCCATTCACTACAAAAAAACTGCTTTTCTGCGACGCCAAATATCGTCATGTAATCTAGAAAATTCGTCACATGAATGTTATACGACAAAATATTTCGCCACAAGAATCGCCACGATAGGCCCGTCACTAAAGGTCTTATGTGGCGAAAGGTTTTTATCGTCACATATAGTTGTGACAAATGTGGTTTCGCCACAAACAATTGACAACTTATGTGGCGAAATATTGTCACATGAGCTATATTATTTCGTCATCATATCATCACATCGCCACATGAAGTTTTGCATGTAAAGTGTTTTTGTGACAATGTATTTCGTCATTGTTTTTGCAATACCTTTTACTACGATATAAATTGTCATTACAGAGTTTTTTTTGAATTTTTTTTCATGACAAATTTGTTGTCAATGGCATATTAGTTATTGTCACTAAAAATTATCCATGCTCTAGTTCTATAATTGTCGTGAATTACGTACACATTGCAATGAAATGTGATTGAAAATCAATAACCATCATAATAAATCAACAAAATACACAATCACATGCTTCCATATAAAATAGAACATCATCCTACATCAAGTTTCAATTCAGAACCCATGGCAAAGTTGCATCTATATACAGAACAATTTACCACTTTGCCATCAGAAATTGCACTAGACTTAAATTCACTACTGGAGAGAATTTCATCAAAACTTACATCCATCAAAAGTGGGTGGCTGTTCTACTTACTTAACATAAATATAGTCTCTCCAGATCAATTAAACCCAAAATAGCTTTCACAACTGGAAAGCACTGTTCTAGTACCAAAATTAAGTTATCAAAATAGGCACCTTCACCCTTCTTCATTCAATTCCAATATCCAGAGACTTCCATGATCTCCATTTTTGGGTGAGGCTAGCCATTTAACACCTGCAGGCTTGAACTAGACATTGATCAATAAATGCATATTCTACTAATTCACAATGAGCATAAAACTAATTTGACAGATTCTACTAATTCAAACTAATCATAAAACTAATTTGGAAGATTCTACTAATTGACACAAACCAGAATCTACCCACATTCCCAAGAACCATATCAACACACATTGCAGACAAACAAACATATCAAAATAGCTTAAAGTACCAAAACGCAACAATCACCACACAATATATACGAACATATCGAATGAAACAGCCAACTTTCAGCTAACAAATTTTACAATTCAATGCATTTTCACACATTGTAAACTGTCTAATATCACTACTAGAACTACATACTCTTCATGAAAATCAGAATGAAACATGTTCACATATTATATTATGTAATATCTCTGTCTCTATTCTCACATATTATATAATGTAATAGCCAACTTTCAGCTAACAAATTTTGCAATTCAATGCATTTTCACACATTGTAAACTGTCTAATATCACTACTAGAACTACATACTCTTCATGAAAATCTGAATGAAACATGTTCAACCTAAACTCATTGCACCCACATTCTCACAAACCATTAGAAAACAGCATAAACCAGCAAAGATATTAAATGAGAGCAAATCTCACATAGCTTACACTACAAACATTCAACACTACCCACAATGCATGTATTTAAACATATTGAATGAAATCATAAACTTTCAGCCAACAATTTATCGAATTCAAAGCACTTTATACATTTACTAAACAACAAGGTTATGGCATCATTACCTATTTCAGATTTCGCCAAAAGCTCTGCATCTTATTAAGTTGTGCTTGCAGAGACTCGAGTCGATCTTCGTACCTCAGGTTCTTAGCCTTCTGTGCCTCCAACTCATCTTCCAACTGCTCCCTTTGCTCCACCATCTCTTTGTTGAGAAGCTCAATCTTCTCCTTTGCATTGTCGAGCTCAACTTGTGTTTCAGTTAACTTCTCTTGAAGTTCAGGATTTTCTTGTGTGCTTGTGGTTGAGTGGAACTTCTTATGATTACGTGCCTCTACCCCATAACCCATTCCTTTCTGATATCCAGACCGACGCCCTAATGCTTGTTCAAGAATTTCATCCTCAGACATGGGATCTTCTCCCTCATCAACCTCTGCCTCCTCAAGTTCAGTCATTTTTTCCTACAAATCAATGCATATCAATTAAGTTAACCATGTACAGTTTTAATATTAGAAAAGAAAAGAAAGATTAAGTGTATCTCACAAATACGGCGGCTGCAGCAGCATTTACAAACTGACCATTCTTGTCAATGTGCGCACTCTTCCATAGAAGAACTTTACTTGGCTCTTCCTATATTATATAAACAACAAAATGATCAAAATGAAGAATTCTGTTCAATTGTTAAAATCATGATACCATATGATTTTTGTACCATTCTTCTATGACGAGTAAGATATCTAAGCTTCCCAGAAGTGTGGTTGAAAGGCATGCACCCCCTATTTGCCGAATTGGTCAAAGATCTCTTCTGCATAATATTTTCCAGAATAATATTTTAAAACCCAAATCATTGTTTTAAAAATAAATGTAAAGCAAGAGATTTCTGAAAATAATTACCTTAAATTCTTCAGTCTCAACCCAATCACATATAGCCAACCATCTTGCATAAGTCACATCCTTTCGGGGACTCCTTTCTCTTGGGTTCTTCTTTTTCAGTACAAGATCACGATATTTTGCAGCCAATACAGACCTCCAGTTTTTGTAGCAGGTCTGGAACATCTCATTAATGATTGCTTTGACACGTTCACTTGTCCAATCTTCAACTTCAAACCATGTCTACGAAACGAAGTCAAGAAGTTAGCAAGTACACTTAAATTGCATATTAAACTGTAAGATATATGTTGAATAGTTACACAGATACCAGCAATCTTGTACGACAGACATCTTTGTTTGGTTCAGGAATTTGGCGCCAACACCGGACCCCAATCAGTTCTGCACTTGTCCTTGTAGCAATTCCTATTCCAGTAGCAAATTCATCCACACGATTAGCAGGTATTTTCTCACCAGGGTTGAACTTTATTTTCATCTTTCCAATCTGCAAAAGAATTTTAAGAATAACATGATAAGTGTTAGAATTTTCAGAAGAGCATTCATTTCAAGAACAGTTTTAGAAATATTTTCCTTTAACTTATTAAAAACTACCATTTACCGAATAATAGTAACAATGGGAAAATGTAAAACAAAGATTCTAAACATGATCAGACAAATACATGAGAGACTTAATGTAAAGATGCAAAAAAGATACTAAAAAACAGATTATACACAACAAAATACATGCAAAACATAGATGAAAACTACAATCACATATATACTTTCCAACAAAAATCTACCTACTCAAAGTTAAAGTAAATATACATACCTTAACAACTATTTTATCCAAGTTCAGGCCTCTACTTACACCCCGGCCATTCTTTACAACATTAGATCCTGAAATGAAATTATGGAACCAAATGTTAGTACACATTGAAAATTACAATTGGTTAAGTTACTCATATGAAACTTCTATGAAATTACCCGAAGTACGTGTTGATTCCACTGAATTTGGTGTAATAGGAGAGTCAGGATTGGTAGGATCTCCTAATCCATCTTGATTTGGTGCCGATGTAGCCGAGAATGTCCTTGCATTTTCTGGTTCATTTTCTGGTTCATTTTCAGACCCACCAGTAGAGATTGTAGGTTGTGCACAACTCAATCTACGTGCAACCTTTCTTTTCATCGGAGATGCAGGAACATCTTCATGTCTAGAACCACCAGTAGAAGTTGTGGGTTGTGCACAACTCAATCAACGTGTGACAGAACCCAAGTGTTTGCAAATCATATTTTATTTCATCTATCGTTTTGTAATATGCGTTATTACAACTAGCACAAGGACACTTAACTAAGCTATCAAGCCCATTCATGTTTTTCTTAACAAAATCTATAAATGAGTTGACACCATTAATGTAAGTGGTGGAAAATTTATTCCTTTCTTTTATCCAACTTTTGTCCATCTTTGTGTACCTAGGAATACAATGTTAACTGTATAAGTATATACTAGACACATATTAACCAATTTACTGAATTACATCATACCAAATTAAAACCCAAATTATGGCTGTAATAATGTTCTCTAGAACTTTTAACTAAACAATCACTGAAAACAACCACTTTACAAAATGGAAAAAGAAATGACAAATCCATATGTTTTTTGAAGGGATTTTACCTATCAACAAAAATCACATGAAAACCAACAATTCATACAATCATAAATTGAGATTTCAACACAATCTTGCATGTAATGCACAAGACTAACACTTTCTACAACCATGGGCAAAGAACTTTCTCACAAACCAAAATATAATACATGCTCAAAAATATTAATTAAAGATAAGACAACATAACTTACATAACTAACAATTCATTCAATTCTACCATAGTCACAAGTTAAACCAACCTTAAGAAGCTTTCCTCTGTTTCTCAATCCTTTGCTTAGCTAGAAAAATCACTCCCAAACTCCACTCAATGGTCCTTCACAAAGCAATGTAATTATTTTTAATAACTCAAGCCACAAGAAACCATCAGTTAAAATTAAATACCAGAAATCACATAAAACCATCAATGCGCAAAGTAATAAACAAAAGTTACAAAATCAAATATCTTTTGTCAATGGACTTTCATAACAATATAAATCCTATAAAGAACACAACAGTTTATAGAGTGCTTTAGTAAGTTGCAAATCCAGACAATATTTCAAGCACTTTTATCAAGGAAAACTGAGATTTCAACACAATTTTGCATGTAAAGCACAAGACCAACAATTTCTACAACTCAAACTTGAACATTATCACAAACCAAAATATTTAAATTCTTGAAAAGCTTAAGGATAGGACAACATTTTTTACATAACTAACAAACCATTTAATCTATAACTACTAAAACATATAAATAAGAACAAATTATTGAATTCTAATACAGTCGCAAGTTAAACCAACCTGAAAAAGCTTTTTGCAGTTTCTCAATCCTTTGCCAAGCTATAAAATCACTCCCAAACTCCGTTCGAAAGTCCTGCACAACCATGTAATTTTTTTAATACTCAAGCCACTGGAATCCATCAGTTAATGAATAAAAATCCACAATTCACATAAACCCATCAATTTGCAAAGTAGTAAAAAGAAACTACAAAATCAAATTTGTCAATGGACTTTTGCATAACAATATAAATACCACAACTGTTTATAAAGTACTTCAGATAAATTGCAAATCCAAACAATATCTTAAACACTTCTATAAAAGCAAAACAGAGGACTAATATTTGTTTATAAAGTTATAAAATACTTCTAACAAAACAAATCACAATAGTAAAAACACCACTTTACAAAGTTGGAAAAAGATGAGAAACTCACACATTTTTGAAGGGCTTTTAGTGAACAACAGAATCCACATGAAACCAACAATTCATAATGTTATAAACTAAAATTTAAACACAATTCATAAGGTAATGTACAAGACCAACACTTTCTACAACCAAAACATGAAAATTCTCACAAACATGCATAAAACTTACTTAACTAAAAACCAATTGATATACAACTACTAAACATGCAAATAGACCAACAACCATTCAATTCAAACACAATCAGAATTGAAATCAACCTGAAGAAGTTTTCTGCAATTTCTCAATCCTTTGCCAAGAAAGTGATTCCCAACCTCTGTTTGATGATCCTTCATAAGACAATGTCAAGTTTTTAACAACTCAAGCCACAATAATCCACCAGTTCATAAATTAAAAACCACAACATGAAAACCATCAATTTGCAAAGTAATAAACAACAATTACATTTCTTCTACTGACTTCAAACAAAAAAAGAATCACAACAATAGCAGCAACTTATAAAGTTACAAAGAGCTTTTACAAATCCACATTTTTTAAGAGCTTTTACTTAACAATAACACAAACCACATGAAAACCATCAGATTTCAAACTTTTCAACAGAAATCGCAACACATCTTTGGAAGTAAGATGAATGTCAACAAATCTCTTCAGATCTAAGAAACATAACATTATCATTTCACGAAATAGCCTCCAAAATGTACATGCAGAACCTCAAAAACTCTAATCCCCAAATCATCATCCTTAGTTGTTGAATTGTTTCAGAAAATAAGAAGAAACTTACACGAAATTACAGCAATACGTCAACAATTAGATGCAACTTACACGAAATTACAACAATATGTCAAGAATCCAGTGTGGTCTTCAAACCCGCCTGTTAAACACCCAAAAAACGAAGAAATTAGGTTATAATAGGATGAATTAACAGCTTAATCTAACAAGATAAGAGAGAATAATGTACTTTTACCATTGCTTGTGAACAGAGTGGGCGAAATTTAGGGTTTATGTGCTAAAAACGGGAGAAGAGTTTTTGCTCGAGAATGACGGTTTTTGGCTGAGTGAGGCGTGTGTGTGCGTGAGTTGCTGAGTTTGAGGTGTAAAATTCCCCAAATGTTTTAATAATCTGAGAGTCAACACAAATATTTGTTAAACGACGTAGTTTTGCATTTTTATGACAAATTAATTTTTTATTGTGGCAAAAGGTATGGGAGGGAAAAATAAAATATGCGGGGGAGTTTTTGGCAAAATCGCGGGAGTATTGCTGCGTTTTTAGGGAGGATGTTATGTGACAAACATTATGGCGAAAGCGCGTTTTGTCACTCAATTTACACAAATTGTGGCGAATATATTGATTTGGTGGCGAAATACGGCTGTGTCACATAAAAACCTGGTTTTATGTGATAATATCAAACATCGTCATATATGCTAACGTTTATGCGACAAATACTATATTGCGTCATATAAAGTCGTCACAAAAAAACAGTTTTTTTGTAGTGATTTTTTACAGATTAAATTTCATGATTATATTAGTGATTAACACTTTTATGATAATCATTGCATAATAATCAACAAATTATAAAGTAATTTGATTAATATTAGTTATTTATGTTTAGGTAAATTGTGATTATATACGTGTACTCATTTTATTAGAAATAATTAGGAGAATTTTATTTTAGGATACTCTTAGTAAAAACGAGGGAACATCGTTATAAGAATTAAGAAAAGTTAAGAAAAATTATGATATTTAGGAGAAAATTAAAATTTAGCAAATAGCTATGATAAATGTGTAATACAATTAAATTTAATGATTATATTAGTCATATCTGTATAGTTTCAAAAAAATCTGTCACCATTGATTTATATGATGACAGATTTATTTAATACTAGGTGTGGAGTGAGAATAATCTGTCACCATTATTTTAAAGTTTGTGGGGTCAAAAAATCTGTCTCCATGTCTGAACATGTTGTGAGATTATTCTGACTCCACAAAAGCACAATCCATGTGATATCAATGGTGACAGAATTTTTGGACCCCAATGAGTACACAATCCATGTGATGCAATGGGGTCAAAAAAATTTCTGCCCACAATTTCATATCTATATAAATACCCCATTTTTCACAAAATTCATTTCTTCATCTCCGCTCCTCCTCCAAAATTCGAAAATCCTCTCTCTCTCTCTCTCTCTCTCTCTCTCTCTCTCTTATATATATATATATATATATATATATATATATATATATATATATATATATATATATATATATATATATATATATATATATATATATATATATTATTACTATTATTTTTTGACCCCACAAAAGTACAATCCATGTGATATCAATGGTGACAGAGTGTTTGGACCCCATTGAAGTGACAATCCATGTGATGCAATGGGGTCAAAAGAATTTCTCCCCACAATTTCATATCTATAACAATACCCCATTTTTCACAGATTAAATTTCATGATTATAGTAGTGATTAACATTTTTATGATAATTATTGCATAATAAGTAATAGATTACAAAGTAATTTGATTAAAATTAGTTAGTTAAGTTTAGGTAAATCGTGATTATATATGTATACTAATTTTATTAGCAGTAATTAGGAGAATTTCATTTCAGGATTCTCTTGGTAAAAATGAGAGAATATCGTTATAAAAATTAGGAAAAGTTAAGAAAATTATGATATTTAGGAGAAAATGAAATTTTAGCAAAAAATAGCTAGGATAAGTATGTAGTACAATTAAATTTTATGATTATATTAGTAATCAATACTTTTATGATGATTATTGCATAATAAGTAATAAAGTAATAAATTATAAGGTAATTTGATTAAAATTCGTTAGTTAAGTTTAGGCCACTACTGCTTTAAAGTTTGTGGGGTCAGAAAAATCTGTCACCAGGATGGTGACAGATTTTTTTCACCCCACAAAAGCACAATCCATGTGATATCAATAGTGACAGAGTTTTTGGACCCAATTGAAGGCACAATCCATGTGATGCAATGGGGTCAAAAAAATTGTTTAACACTTTAATGATAATCATTGCATAATAATCAACAAACTATAAAGTAATTTGATTAATATTAGTTATTTAAGTTTAGGTAAATTGTGATTATATACGTGTACTCATTTTATTAGAAATAATTAGGAATTTCATTTTAGGATACTCTTATTAAAACGAGGGAACATCGTTATAAGAATTAAGAAAAGTTAAGAAAAATTATGATATTTAGGAGAAAATTAAAATTTAGCAAATAGCTATGATAAATGTGTAGTACAATTAAATTTAATGATTATATTAGTCATATCTATATATTTTCAAAAAAATCTGTCACCATTGATTTATAACATGACAGATTTATTTATTACTAGGTGTAGGGTGAGGATAATCTGTCACCATTGTTTT